>JAQZBX010039572.1:0-22990 GCA_029593785.1 Cabassous unicinctus
TAGAAGTTTTTTTTTTTTTTGCTGTAATAGAGATGATCATGTGATTTTTAAAAACTTGTTAATGTAGTGTATTACATTGATTGATTTTCTTATATTGAACTATCCTTGCATATTAGGGATGAAACCAAATTGGTCATGGTATATAATTTATTTGATGTGTTGTTGAATATGTTTAGCAAGAACTTTGTTGAGGATTTTAGCATCCAGTTTCATTAAAGAAATAGGTCTATAGTTTTCCTCTCTCGTGGCATCTTATTTTGGCTTTGGTATTAGGGTGATGTTGGCATTATAATGATTTAGGCAATGTTTTCCCCACCTCTAATTTTGGGTATACTTTAAGCAGGATTAGTGTTAGTTCTTTCTAGAATGATAGGTACAATTCGCGTGTGAAGTCATGTGGTCCTTGACAGTTCTTAGTTGTGAAGTTTTTGATACCTAATTCAATCTTGTTCCTTGTGATTGGTCTGATGAGTTTGTCAACATATTCTTTCATCAATTTGAGCTGCTTGTGTATTTCTAGAAATTTGTCCATTTCATATAAATTATTCATATTGTTGGCATACAATTTTTCAAAATATCGTGCAATGATACACTTTATTTCTATGGGACCAATGGCTATATTCTCTTGCCCAATTCTTAATTTTTGTATTTTCATCTCCATTTTTTTCTTTTTTAGTCTAGCCAAGGGTTTGTAAATTTTATTGACCTTATCAAACAACCAGCTTTTGGTCTTGTTAATTTTTTCTAGTGCTTTCTTATTTTCAATTTCTTTTATTTCTGCTCTAATCTTTGTGATTTCCTTCTTTCTAGTTACTTTGGGATTAGTTTGTTTTTCTTAATTCCTCCAGGTGTGTCATTAAGTCTTTGATTTAGCTCTCCTTCTTTTTTTTTTTTTTTAATATGACCATTTATGACTATGAATTTCTCTCTCAGCACTGCTTTTGATGCATTCAGGAGGTTTTGATACATTGTCATTTTCATCCATTTCAAGGTAGTTACTGATTTATTTTGCAATTTATTCCTGGCCCACTGATTGCCTAAGAATGTGGTCTTTACGGTCCATATCTTTGTATTTAAATTGGTTCTCTGCTATTTATTGATTTCCAGCTTCATTTCATTGTGGTAAGATAATTACTTTGTATAATTTCAAACTTTATGAATTCATTGAGAGTTGCTCTGTGGCCTAGAATGTTGTCTATCTGGGAGAATGAGCCATATGTGCTTGAGAAGAATGTATATCTCACTGTATTTGGGTGTAATGTTATGTTTATATCTATTAGGTCTAGATCCTCTACCATATTATTCAAGGTCTCTGTTTCTTTATTGACCCCCTGTTGAGATGTTCTATCTAATGGTGATAATGGTGTATTAAAATCCCCAGTGATAATTGTAGAGTCGTCTAATTCTCCACCAAGTTTTCCAATGTTTGCTTCATGTATTTTGTGGTGCCTTGGTTAGGAACAGAAATGTTTATGATTGTTCTTTCTTCTTGATAGATTTTCCCTTTTGTTAATATATAGTGGCCTTTTTTCTCATAAAATAGTTTTGCATTTAAAGACTATTTTGTGAGATATTAGTATAGCTACTCCCATCTTTTTTTGGTTATAGTTTGCATGTAAAATTATTTTCCAACAATTCACTTGCAACCTTCTTGTGTCCCTGGGTACAAGGTGAGTTTTTTTGTAGACAGCATATAACTAGGTAATATTTCTTTATCCATTTTTCTTCTGCCTGTTCAAATCTGCTGTTATGGGCTTCCAGCACAATTTTGATTGATTCCATTGTGCCATTCATCACCATCAGATCTGTTATCTTTTTAGGTATGTTTACAATTTCTTCAGTATGCTGCCCCAGTTACTTCTTAAAATCCTTTATCTCTTCCTTCATTTCATTAAGTTGTTTCATGGTATTTGTTTTGATATCCATTGTTAGTTGTTCCATGTTTTGCATTTCCTCCTATTTTTTAGTTCGATTTTTAGACTGAGCCATGTCTTTCTGTTTCTTAGTATGACTTGTAATTTTTTGTTGGTGTCTAGGCATCTGTTTATCTTGATAGACTTATTTGGTTGGTTACCTTCTCTCTTTATTCTAGGGTTTTATTTCATTGTTTTTGTGTGTGTATGTGGTAAGGTTCCATTTTGTCCCTTGGATCATCTTATTCTATATCCCTTGAGAAAAATATAAGGACCCAATAAAAGGAAAGTGATAAGTATAGAAAACAGAATAATAATATCAATAAAAGGTAGAAGAGGATCTGTACAAAAGCTAGGAAAATAAATAATTCAAGTAGAAATCATTAAAATAAAAAGGAATAAGAATGAAAAAGTTAGAATAGAAAAAATGAAACAGGAAAAAAATAGAGAAAAATAGAATGAATTAAAAATGTGGAAAGATGACAAGAGAGGCAAAGAAAAAGAGAGAGAAAAAGAAAAAATGAAGACAAAACAATAAAAGATGGAATGAAAGAAAAGTAGCAGAAGACTGAAGGTGGGAAAAATGAAAGAAAAAAATGAATAAAGTAGATAGAAATGATAAGTAAAAGAAAAAAGGAAACACAGAAGGGGAAAAGACAATAAACAATAACAACAAAGACAACCCAGGATAAACAGCCTTCCCTCTTAGCACCTTAGGGAGCTTCTCAGAATACCTTTTCTCATCAGTTAATCACCTTGCAGCCTGCCCTGTTGGAAGGTTTTGAAGACTGATTCAATATCATTACATTTGTTTGGTTGGTTGAGGTCTTCTGTTTGTTTTTCTACAGGGTTCTTTATTCATGTGTCACTCAAAATTCATTCATTTCATCTAGGTAGTTCTACTTGTTGGCATACAGTTTTTCATCGTATCCTCTTTTTATTGCCTTTATTTCTGTGAGCCAGTGGTGTCATCCACTTTTTCATTTCTCATTTTGTTTATATGCATCATCACTTTTTTTCTTTGCTAGTGTACCTAAGGGATTTTATTATTCTCAAAAAACAGCTTTTGGTTTTGTTAATTCTATTATTTGTATTCAATTTCATTTAATTCTGCTGAAATCTTTCTTCTTTCTTACTTTCTGCTTTCTTAGGGATTAATTTCTGTTCTTTATCTAATTCTTCCATATGTGTAGTTAGGTCTTAGATTTAACTCTCTCTTCATTTTTAATGTAGGCTTTTAGGGCAAGAATTTTTCCTCTCAGCACTGACATCACCACATCCCATAAGTTTTTATATGTTCTGTTCTCACTTTCATTGACTTTAAGATATTTACTGATTTATCTTGCAATTTCCTCTTTGACCCACTGATGGAGTGTGTTTTTTAAATTCTGTATATTTTTGAATTTTTCAGTTCTCTACCAATTATTGATTTCCTGCTTCATTTTGTTGTGACAGAAATAGTGCTTTGTATAAATTCATTCTTGCTAAATTTGTTGAGACTTGTTCTATTAACCAGCATTTGGTCTCTACTGCAGAAAGGTCCATGAACACTCAAGAAAGATGCAAATCTTGCTATTTTGAAGTCAAAAGTTCTGTATATATTCATCATTTCTAGTTCCTCTAATATATTATTCAAGGTCCCTTTTCTTTATTGATCCACTGTTTAACTGTTCTGTCTATTGCTGAAAATTGTTTATTGAAGTCACCCACTATGATTGTGGAAGTGTTAATTCCTCCCCATAATTTTGCTTGTGTTTGCTTCATGTATTTTTGGGTACTGTGGTTAGGAACATAAATATTTAAAATTTTACTGTCTTTTTGGTATTATTATTTTACTGTAGCAGTTTGATATTTTTTATGAATTCCAAAAAATGATATTGGATTATGTTTGTGACCTGGTCTGTTCCTCTGGGCATGTTAGATTGGATTGGATTCAGAAGTTTCACTTTTACTTGATTAAATAATGATTAAGGCTTTGATTGGGTCAAATCAGTAGGACATTGAGTCCCCACCTTCTTGGTGGTCAGGACTCAGAGAAAATGACATGGCAGAGGAGAAATTTAGAGTTTTGATTCTGGAACCTGGGGAGTAAGCCCACAGAGAAGCAGATATGTGTGAAAAGAAAGAAGGTTTCATTAGACATGGCAAGGGCCCCAGGAAGAGAGACAAGGCATTCACCTGACAGTTTATAGCTGACCTTGTGGAGAGAGCATATCAGCTGAGCCTGGAAATAAATGAACCCCAAGAAAGAGACAAAACTTTTCCCAGGCTTCAATTGAGATTGGATGAGCTGGGACCAGGGAGACTTGGGAGGAGGAAGAAGATTGAACCCTTACAGACATCACCTGCTACCTTGTGTCAACATGTGACAACAGACTCTTGGTGAGAAATATCTCTTATGGTACCTTGGGTTGGACTCTTTGGGGGCTTGTGACTGTACATTTTGACCTCAAATGAATACCCTTTATAAAACCCAACAGATTCCTGGTGTTTTGCATCATCACCCTTTGGCTGACTAATACACTACCCAAATTTATAGATAATGAAAGATAAGCTACAGGTAGTAGAGCTGTTATGCTGACTGATAACTCCAAGTTAAGTGGCTTCTATTTTCATTCCTACTTGCTACTAAAACATTCCTATTTCCCACAAGTTAGTGAAATACATATGATTTTTCTATTGATGGGAAAATAAGTACAAAGCAAACACAATTTAAAAAGTGGGAATATATAACTGACTTCTTCATACATCATCTTTAAATTATTTTTATTTATTTATCTCTCCCCTTTCATTGTCTGCACTTGTTTTGTCTGTTCATCTTCTTTGTTTATTTAAGAGATGTCAGGAACCAAATGCTGGATCTCTGATGTGGAAGGGAGACACCTAATCACTTAAGCCACCTCTGTTCCTTGCTTTTCTTGTGTCTCTCATTATGTGTTTCCTCTTCTGTCTCATTACATCATCTTGCCACATCATCTTCCTATACCTGCTCATCTCATCAGCTTGCTATCCTGCTTGTCATCTTTAGGAGGCACCAGGAACTTCTGCACCCTGCTTTGTTGTGTCTCTCATTATGTTTTTATTATTATTATTATTTCTTTAAAGATATGTTTATTTATTTATTTATTTATCCCCCCCCCCATTCGTCTGCTTTCTTTGTCCATTTTCTGTGTGTTCTTCTGTGTCTGCTTGCCTTCTCTTTTGGCAGCAAAGTGAACTGATCCTGGGGCCTTCTAGAGTAGGAGAGAGGCACTCAATATCTTGTGCCACATCTGTTCCCTGGTGTCTTATTTTCTTTCTTCTGTGTCTCTTTTTGTTGCATCATTTTACTGCACCAGCTCTCTGTGTGGGTCAGCACCCTATGTGGGCCAGCACTTCACATGTGGCAGCACTCCACATGGGCCAGCTCTCCACTCAGGCCAGCTCACCATGTGGGCCACCTTGACTTCACCTGGAGGCCCTGGGAACAGAACCCTGAATCTCCTATATGATAGATGGGAGCCCAATTGCTTGAGCCACATCCACTTCCCATCATTATGTTATTTTTCTTGTGTTTCTTGTTGTGTCATTGTGATGTATCTGCTTGCCATGCCTGCCAGTGGTGCCAGCTCACTGTCTTCTTTAGGAGGCACTGGGAAACAAACCTGACTTCCCATGTGGTGGTAAGTATGAACCCAGTAGATTAAGTTACATATGCTTCCCTAAAATTTCATTTTGATATCCTTTAAAACAATGTTTTCTCTGCCCTTAAGCATCAAATAAAATTTTTCTTAATATTTACCCATGGCTGAATATCATGCACTTACAGTTTGGGAACTAATGAAGAAACTTTGTCAACCTGTTAACAGAACAGTATATCTGAGCCATTTTTATCAGGCCCTTTACCTGCCCTTGTTTCTCAGGCTGAAATAACAGGGTAGAGCATGAGGATAAGGATGGTGTAGATCACAACCAAAACCTTGTGCTCTGTTAGCAATAGGAAAGATCTCAGGTATAGATAGGTGCAGGCAAATTGTCCATAGTAGAAAGTCACCACTGTGATGTGGGTACAGTATGTCTATCATGCCTACTTCTTCCCTTCCACTGACTGAATGCAGTGAAATTCAAGGAGAATCCAACCACATTCACATTTACTATCAAGGAAGGGAAACATGAGGAAGTGGGTAGTGCTCACAAAACCTGTGTACTCATATACTGAGATTTCCATGAATGTCAGAGTTATCATGGCTGGTATAACAGAAGAAATGATTGAAATCCCTGGACTGGCAATAAGGGAAATGGAGTGCATATGCAATGTGGGCACAGATTTTTTATAAAGCCCAATATCCAAAATTCTGTGATCATCAGAACACACATTCTTTTGATCATACAAATACAATAGTGTCAAGGAAAGCCAATAAGCACCTAACATTCATAGGCCATTGAAGTCAAGAGCAGAGCTTCAGCAAATGATAAATTCATGAAAAAGAAATTCTCAACCACACACCCAATGAAGGAAATAGACTTCTTGTGAAACAGAAATCTGGAAGGCATCTTGGAAACAATGGTGGAGATGTAATATAGGTCAAGCAGGAAGAGCTAAGTAAGAAATACATGGAGTGTAGAGTAGAGTATCCAAGAGGATGAGGAAGCTCTTGGAGAGGTTTCCAATCAGAACTATTAGGAAAATGTGAATGATTAGAGTTAAGTGGAGAAGGCCAATTCTTTTTGGTGGAAACAACCCCAATAAAAAAGAAATCATTTGATGTTTGAATGTAATATCACATGGTCTATTCATTGGTCTATCCTTTAAGAAGACACATGTCTATCTAAGGCAACTAAAGATGAGTGAATTGTGTGCTTATTTTTTAAAAATTTCTGTGATTAATCCAACTGCTGATTTTCTAGGAAAGTATACAACTGGTTAACTGAGTAATCAAATATACCTACTTTGAATAGGAAACATCATTCCATTACACAGAAATATGAGACCATGACAATCAATTACCTCAAAAATATTTTGTAACCTAGAAGTAATAATATAAAATATACATTAGCAAGCTAAGAGTATATGGATGTTTCTCTGCCCTTCAAAAATTCATGTGTTAAGAAGGTCAAACATATTTAAACACCACGTGTACAAGTTGCATATGAATTTCAATTAAATGACTGATCCAATATAGGAATAAGTTTAGTTATATAAAGAGGATTATTTTGTTTCATATACAGGATTTTAATATTTGCTTATCCCGTAACCATACATCAGTGACTGCAACCGTTTTGTCTCATGTTGAGTAGTCAGACTTACTTCTTGAAATCACTCTACCAAATATGCCATCCTAAAATTCACTTATCAATATTGGTTTAGGGCAAGAAATGTACAAGCATTTATTGCCTATTACTATTAAGTGCAAATTCATGCACGATTTTAGATTCCTCCTTTATTTGTTCTTTTTAACATCATAACTCCATTGCCTACTATTGATAAAACAGAATTTTCACCAGATCTGCTCTAAGGCACATGCTTTGCAGCACCCATGACTCAGCATAGGCATGACAAAATATGAGAGTAAACATTTCAATATTTTAAAGTCCCTTTCTTTGCATATGTCTATGTGTGTGTTTCCTATGCCTATGTGCAAAAGTATGTATTTTAAGTTTATGACAGTCAGAAGTAAAATTTTTAGTTTGAGCTCAAATATTTATCATCCCTATATCTGAAAACACAACTAAAATGAAGGAAATGGGATAAAATATGTTCTTAATTATTATCTCAATAGAAGAAAATGAACAAGGGAAGAAGAATGTTTGCACGAAGGATTACAGTAGATTTTGATAATGGTATTTGGATAGAGGAAGTATTATTCAATTAGGGGCAAGAAAATTTCACATCCTAAGAATTTGTGAGGTTGTAGAAATATATATTCTGTAGGAAATTCTAACAGTAAGTACATCAACTTTGATATCAACCCTCCTGGTTTGTCTAGGACTAATAGGGTTCCTATGATATTTGGCTTTCAATTTCAAAATTGTTAAGGTCCTAAACAAACATGGCTGATCCAGTCATCGCATTACTAAAATATTTTTCTTGATACAGTGGTTAGAAGACTTTTGAGGAAGCCTCCACCATGAGAGAGAGAAATCCAAATTACACACAGAAGAAAATTTGAGAAGAAAAAGAAAATGAGGAATCAAAAGTACTTTTTGGAAAATAAAACCAGGATCTTCAAAGACACATAAAGGGATGTTAAATCCACAAAATAAATATTATGTATTGTACAAAAGCAGTATCAGGGAACAAGATATTGTTCTTGAATGTTAAAAAATATATCTAATATAAATTATTTATTCAAAGTTTTATAAAATTATATATATAAACATATGATACTCCATGAAAGTAAAATAAAAAGATTAGGAGAAAAAAGAAAAGCTAACAATATTTGAAAATTCATAAACCAAAGCAGGATTTCAACCAGTTGATTAGGTAGTTTCCAAAACATATAAAAAATGAAAAGGTGAAATTCTCAAACTATTTCTCAGAACCGGTAATATGAACAAGCATTCAAACAACATACAAATAATCTAACAATATAAATGACTACTATTGTATTGATTTTTTTCTTAGAAATTCCAAATTCCACCTTGGAAATTTTCCTTTTAAAAATATAAGTATCTGTATGAAATTGAATATTATGAGATATTCAAAAGAAAAGCAATCAAATATCATCAGGTTTCACAATACCCTCATATTTTCCCATATTAACAATGAATTCTAGAAGTCAGAGCAAAGCTATAACAATACCACTCATCCTCATTCTCACACAGGCCAAGTGGGACAAAGAGCATTGAAAGAGTATTTATGGGGAAGATATGGTAGTGGTGGTCCTGAGGGAGTACTCATCAACAACAGCCTATGGTCAAGGAAGTCAGGACCTGTATCATCCATATTCTTTTGAAACATGAAAATAAACGTGGGAAAAACAGATAAAATAATATGCATTTGTTAGCTATGGTAATTACGTTGTGACTGTGATGTTTAGTTTCATATATCAACCTTGCCAAGCAATGTGGAATTTTAATATATGTGCTTTCTTTACTTGAATAATATTTAAGAATTGGTTTTAAAATAAATTTAATCATTTAAATATTAAAACACCCAACTAATTTTAAAATAATTAAGTTGATGTGTCCTGAATCATCACTGTTGAGTCAATTAATTCTTGACTACTGTGTAGCTTCTAATAATTCATAACAACTAATAAGGAAAATGAAAAGTGTTACTTGAAAAGTTATTTAGTATTCCATATACAATAATTCACGGTAAATGGATATATAATACATAATTTACATTAGCATGAATTATTGATACTATTTCCAAAGTAATATCTGGTTAATCATGGAGAAAGATCCATGAGCACTTGAACAATATATCATACCATTTTAGTTTGTAATGCTCTATAAACGTCTGTTAGATATGATTCATTTATCATATTACTCAAACTCTCCCTTATTTATCCTCTGTCCAGATGTTCTATCCAATGCTGAGGGTGGTATATTGAGGTTTCCAAATACTATTGTAGTGATGTTTATTTTTCCTTTCAGTTTTAAAAGTGTCTCATGTATTTGGGGGCACCTAATTTAGGTGCATATATATTATTTTTTTCTCCGTGGATAAAGATCTGATTTATTAATATATAGTGACTTTAAAATCTATTTTGTCTGATATTAGTATCACTATGCAGAATATTTTCATTACTGTATGTGTGGGATATCTTTTTCCACCCTTTTCCTTTCAGCCTGATTGTGTCCTTGCACCTATGATGAGTCTCGTGTAGACTATGGACACATGGGGCGTATATATATTTTTTATCCACTCTGTCACTCTATGTCTTTTGATTTGGGACTTCACTCCATTAATATTAAATGTTATTACTGTAAAGCCATCACTTACATCATTCATTTTACCCCTTGGCTTTCCATTGTCGCATTTTACTATTGTCTGTTGTCAGTCTTTTAGCCCTTTCAGTTACCTTTATTTATAATTTTCTTTTATTCCCTCTTCTCCAAGCATCTTGGCCTTGTCTTTTCCTTTCAAGCTCTAGCACACCCTTTAATATTTCCTGTAGACCTGCTCCCTTAATGAAAAACTTTCTTACTTTTTCTTTGTCTTGAAGAATTTAATTTCACCTTCCTTTATAAAAGAGAGTTTTGCCAGATAAATAATTGTGGCTGGCAGTTTTTCTTTCTTTCATTAACTTAAATATATCATATTACTGTCTTCTCCCTTCCATGATTTCTGATAAGAGTTTGACTCTTGGACTTATTTAGGTTTTCTTGTAAGGAATACATTGCTTTTCCATTGATGCACTCAGAATTCTCTCTTTATATCTGACATTCGATATTCTAAATAGTATATTTCTCAGACTAGGTCTGTTTAGATTTATTCTGTTAGAGTTATGTTGTACTTCTTAAATATTGATATTCATGTCTTTCATAAGGGTTGGAAAATTTTTGCCGTTTTCTAAAATATTCCTTCTGCCTCTTTTTCTTCCTCTTCTTCAGGGACACTTACATGTTGTAAGTTTGGGTGTTTTGTGCTATCACTCAATTCCCTAAGACTCTGTTCAAATTTTTCCTTTCTTTTCTCTTTCATTTCTTCTGTATTTTAAGATTCAGTAGCTGTGTATTTCTAATTCACTGATTCTGTCTTCAACCAAGTCAAGTCTTCTATTATATGCCACTTAATTGTGTCTTTCTTTCCCATAGGCTCTATTACTTTTCTTTGCTGGCTTTCAAATTGTTCTTTATACTAACACAGTTTCATCTTATTATCTTTTCTATGTTTAGTTTTAGTTTCCTTCAACTCTTTAAATTGATTAACAAGATTTCTGTGATCATACTTGATTAGTTGTCTTAAGTCATGTGTCTTATGTGGATTATTGTTTTATTTCCTTTGGCTGACTCATATCTTCCTGTTTCTTAGCATGGTTTGTAGTTTTTGGTTGATATCCTGTCATCTGATTGTGTTTGGTGATTTTATTCTGTTAATCAATTCATCTCTCTTGCCTTGTGATTTTATTTCACAGGTCTTCTTTGATTTTTGGTTCAATTCTCTTCTAAAATGTTAAGATTGCTCTGGTTAAGTTATCAAAACAGTGTCAGGAAGCCACTAATGGTGCATAAATGAGTTCAAGAGTGCCTGGGAAAGAAACAGGAGAGATGAGCTTTGTCTTCCTTAACTTTAACTTGTACGCAGGTGGTACAGTTTGGGAAAACTTTTCCAGGAGTGGAAGCCTTCACATTCTACTGATTTCTTCTGAACAATTGATTCAAAACTAGTTTATATTCGTTAAACTCTCTGAAAAGAAAAATCATTCAGCTTTCAACTGAAATCTCTCTCTTTGTGTGGAGGAATATGTCATTCCTCTCTCTGTTGGCTACTCAGCTGCAGATTTATCAAGTCTGTTCACTTTAAGCATAGGGATGGGCAGCATTACCAGCTGGGGGGAAAGGGAGCAACTCACAGTTTCCTTTTGGCCTTTTTGTTTCTCCAGCCCCAGTCCATTCAAGATTTTGCATGCAGTGTTCTCCTGCAGTGCAGGTCCCCAAAGTGAACACTCAGACATTTTCTTTGCTTTTTCCCTTATTTTCTAAGAGAGCTGTACCCTGCCTGTGATACTCCAATGACTTCATCTTAGAACTTCCTCTACCAAATAATGCTTGAATTTCATTTTACTATGTTTGCCTGTTTAAATTTGTCTGAGCTGTTGTAACAATGTTTGATAGACTGGTTTGATTAAATAGCAGAAATTTATTGTCTCACAGTGTGGGAATCTAGAAGTCCAAATCTAAGTTGTTGGCCCAACCATGCTTCCTCTAAAGGGGAGAATCCACACCTCTCCTGGGTTCTATTGAGTAGCCAGCAATCCATGGTTTTACATGTCCTGTGAAGGCATGGTTCTCTCTCTCTCTCTCTCTCTCTCCTTTATTGCTGAAATTTTCTCTGCTTATATGTTCATACTAGTTTTGGATTAAGAGCCCACCCTCATCCATTTTGAACTCATCTTAATAACATCTTCAAAGACCCTATTGCCAAATGATGTTACATTCATGGGACAAAGGGTGTGGACTTGAACATATTTCTTTAGAGGACTTAATTCAATTCATAAAACTGTCTATCTTTTTTTTCCAAAATTGTATTCCTATGGTAAAATCTCTAACAATTGCAAATGTAAATTCATATATGCCACAATGTATTTCTGTTGGTACATATAATTAAAATGTATTTACATTGTTATGCAGATGAAAATTAAAAACTTAAAATTTAAAGTCATTTAGTCAAAACTGAACAATGACCTGGTGTCAATGTCAGGGATAAATTCTTGTTTTCTGATTCTGAATTCAGGATTCTGTCTTCGAGGATTAAGCAGATATTTTGCATCCCTTCTTTTTGGCAGTGACCATTCAGACATCAATAATCCCTACCATGAAATTGCCTGCAATAACAAAGATAAATATTCTATCATAATTTCTCAAGTGTTTTAATATTTTTAATGACCAAAGTTATTGTATAGATGGCTGAAGTTCCTGCCTTTCTTAGGCTACTATGAATATAATCTTCTATGGGATCCCTCATTCCTCTAAAGTTTCCTCAACCAATGTCAAGCTAATAGTGATAAAAAGGACTGTAATATGAGGTAATAGTTGAGAGATTCCTGCAACTTTCTCAAATAAAATGACAATAAATTCTGAAGTATATAAGTTGTGGCTACTAAAAGAAAACTGTCAATAGGCCAAGCCCTTAATATTAATGCTTGTACTTGTGAAACATTCCTGTAAAAATGAGAATTTTAAACATTTAATTAGTATTTTAATATAAAGTCATCTTAATACTTAAACAAATTATGTTCAATTACTAGGTACAAGTTGAGAATTTGTATGTAAAAATGTGTTTTCATAAAATTCCACAAATTGAAATTACACTTTATGTATTATATAAACACTAACTCACATACAAAGAAGATGGATATATAGATAGATGATTGATAGATAGATAGATAGATAGATAGATGATACATAAATAAATAGATACATACATAGAAAAAAGACAGAGAGACAAGGAAAGAATATTAGAATATGTCCTTTAATTGTATTTCAGGAGGGATTGACACTACTACATTTCACAAGTAAATGGCAGAATTTGATTTAAAAACTTAGATGAAATTTTAGTTCTGTCAGTTAGGAATATTACCTTATTTTGTGAATTTAACTTTCTGAGCTTGTATTGATTATATTAATCATAAAAGAAATTAAATGAGACAATACAAATGAGTGCTTAATACATATTGCATAAGATCTCAGTTAATACAATAGTTCACAACTTGGAGATCATTTTGCTCCCCAGGGGATATTTGACAATATGTGGGATCATAAATATATTTGTCAAAGCTCCAGACAATTGGTATCTACGGGACAGTGGACAGAGTTGCTGTTATACATTCCGCAAAGATTAGGGTAATTATGCTCACCCCCAGAACAAAGAAGTATCAGGAAAAAATGCCAATTTTGTAGGTAGAAAAATGCTGGATTATTGGTAAATTTGAATTTCTCCTACTTCTTTTACTCCATCTTCATCTTCATTGACATTCTTGTCATCTACTAAGATTATGCAATGATAAAGCTTTCTGATTTTTTTCTATATACCTCCCATTTGATCCTCACAAAACCACTGTGAAGTTGTCAGTACAAATATTATTATACCTTTTTCACTGAAAGTTTAGTGAATGCACAAATTAAAACAGCACGTAAGAGCTAACAATAAAATAAAGCCTTCGGCACCATGTAACCACTTCTACCTTAAAGATATAAATATACAAGGAAAACTTCATTCTTATTGACCATTATTGATGACATTACTCTAAATATTATTATTATTTTCTAGTTTTTTTGCACCAACCTAAGTGAAATCAGCACTCATGTTGATGGGTGCTCTACATGCCTGTGCCAACATGTTTCAAACTGACCTCATCTGTCTTCCAGTTCAGACACTATGATTATAAATGAGCTCAAAACATAAACAAATGAAAATAAAATATCCAACTGTCTATTGTTGATGTTTCCACCCATAGATCTTTCTGAAGAGTGTTGTATAAAAAGCAACCAGCTTCTCCAACCCCACTTCTAAATTTATAACACTTATCTTTATTTGTCTTTTAATGGAACACTTTAGCTACAGTAATCATTCTCTCCATATAGCCAACCACACTGTTAAGAGGATAACTTGAAAATGGAATAAAACTTGTATAATCACGAGATGCCTGTAAGTAAACACTTAAAATGCCAAGATTATAAATTCCGTCGCATATATTCTCAACTTTACTGTCACTTTCACCTCTAATTCAGATTCTCTGTAAGCTACCATACCCACATATATGACAAATGTTCTTCCCAAAATGAAGAGAACTCATGTTTTAGGCACAAAGAGAACTTTGTCTTTTAAAGTGTCCAATAGTAAGCTAGTTCTTTCATTTTTATTTTTTGAAGAACTGTTTATGGAAATATTATACCCATTAGTCAAATAATTATTTATTCCTGACTTACCCTGGTTAATGAAATTTGGAATTTGTCAGTCACTTATATCGGTACTGTAGAAAGATTAATCCTTTCTTAAATTCTTCCTAATCATTTGCATGTTTCTTACCCATGACATTAAAAGTTAGATTCAGTATGTCTCATTTCACAGCAATCTCACATGTTTCACCTGAGCAGACTACCACAAGTGCTTTCTACATAAAATTACATACTAACCACTCAGTTCTCTCCTTGATATTTTAGAGCCATCTTTGAATACAGATTTGCAACCATTATTCTAGGATTCCTTACATGCAGTGTTAATCTAATATTTGTTTTGTTTGTGTTCACTTGTCTATGCACTATGAGAATTAAACAATGAAAAGTGAATCACTAATAATTCTGAATGGCCATAGACCAGGCCAGGATTTGTCAGAAGGTGTATGGGGTAGGGTAGGGAGATTATGATCATTTTGTCAGTTATCAGTCTTGGTAACTGTCAATTGAGTTGAGAAAAAGGCAAATAGTGTCCATTTATCTCCCCGCAATATCATTTCACTGAAATATTCTGTAATTTGTATACTTATATTCAGTAAATAATATTGATGTGACTAAACAAATTGACTCATTTTAAGTCATTTGCCACTTCTTAAATTGCCAAACACATCAACTAAACTAAAATATGATATGATAGAAAGAATATAATTTCAAATCTCTAATTTCCCTACTGATTTTTTTTGTCTATTTATTTTATCAGTTGGTGAGACAGGGTGTAAAATTCTGCACATTGTGCACAATTGTATTGTAAGTCTCATAATTACTCTAATAAATAAATACATATTTTTAAAAAACAAAAATTGCATATATAAAAAGTATTTATATTGTTATTGTATTGAATTAATTTAATTTTAAATATATTAAATACATAAGAGATTGGGAAATGTTTTATTAATCACAAAATTTGTGTGATTTTTAAAATTTTTAGGTACAAGGTATTTTATGTTTTTATATTTTGTTGGAACTACCACGTAAAATAATGTATATTAATATGTAAGGTATAGTACTACTAATTATAGTTTATGATATTTTGAAAATGTACACTAATGTAACTTTATTCCAGATAAAACTTATTTTTTCTAAGTGTTAATATGTATCAAATACTGGTAACATTTCTTTCTAATAAACACTTCCAAAATAAAATGTTTGAAAATCTTTGCAAAAAGAATTATGTAATATAAATGAAAACACAGTGAATTTGAAATAATAAATTATTTTTTAAACGTTCTTTAGTGAATGTTAAACATTTGGCTTTGCAAATAAAAAAGAAAGCCTTGATGATCCAGGGCACAGTGTTAATATCTTCTTTAGATGATAAAGAAACATTTGCAATGAAAAATGAAGGAAGACCCTCTAGTGATATGTGAGGGAATTTCATAATATTTTCTAAAGGAAATAAGAAATTCTAGACCTTTCATTTCTACCACCCTCTAGAAGTCACAAAAGTAGACATAGGGTATCTGAGGTGCAAACTTTAGATGTATTTAGGGAATGAAAATCAACGGAACTATGGTCTGGATCTCAGAGCAGAATTATTCTCAAAGGGACCTGTAGTGACCATTGCTTGTTTGATTACCAGAGGATAGACAGGCCAGGATGGCTATTTGTTTGTTGCATCATAGAAGTACTTATTAGCTCCTGAGAAGGAATGAAGCAATTCTGAAATATCCCTGTGATCCCTGATAGTGTTTTTTTAGTAACATGGGAACAGAACACTGCACCTTTCCAGAAGACAAAGCAGCACGTTAGATGGAGTGAGGCTATGATAGAGTCCTGGACAGCCAGCTGGGACAGCAAGAAGATGGGAGATTAGGCTAAGCCTCAGAGGAATTTTGGTGTCATTGGAGGTCGAGGTTGAAACCATGACAACAAGAGTGCTCTTAGAAATAGAGGAATCCATAACCAACAACAAAATGCTGCAGACCGCATAGCAGAATACTGTGAACAACACCAAAGGATAAGGACTCAGTTCCCTTATAAGATAATCAGCTTATTAACACCTGGACAGGAACTCAGGGAGATTGGAGATCTCTGATTCCAGAATAACCCACTAATGACTTTGAGGAGACAGCAAGAAGGACGGTGAATACAATGGACTCCAGCAGGCACCACACCTGCATTCAGGTTAATCACAAAGCTACCAGCAATTTTATTTTCATTCTCTTCATGATAACCAGTATAAGTGGTAAAATAAAAACTTTTTAAAAATTTGGTTAGAACTCATAGAGTTTGATTTAATCATTTCATAAATTATGGAGATTCCTACAACCATGAAGTAGAGAGGAACATCACTGAACAAAGAGAGAAACAGGTTTTCATTGACAGAAAAAGGGAGTACATTGAATGGAACTTTTCACTGGAAAATGCAGACTACATTTTTTAGTATGGAGAGTACAGGTGGTTGCTTAGAAATAAGGAAGTTATCGATGTAAGAACAGGGAGTTGGCGATAGCTTATTGATGGATTTAAATTCTGTGTTCTGGGTGAGCTGGGAATTTACAAGAAATAGAAACTTTCTTAGATTTTGGTTTTGCTGACATGAGGCTTTAGCACAAGATCCTCCACATTGGGCTTACTAAAAATTTTTATTACCTCTGAGCTAGCAACTTTATAAAATATATATTTCAATAGAAACACCATCAGAGGAGATAATCAGGGACATCTAAGACTTAAGGATATTAATATTTCTGCCCTAAGAACTATTTGAAGTGCTATATTAAATGCTTTGCATCATGAACATAGAAACCTCAGATAAACGACTGCAGAATTAGAGAAACAGCTAGTAACGCTTTCCATTTCAGTTTCAGGATAATCTCCAGACTGAAGATCCTTGAGGCTAATTAATGTATATTTTATACCTTGCATCATTAGGACATAGCTCAGAGAATGGATGTGGAGCTCCATATTTCTTTCTTTTTTAAAATATGATTTTTACTTATTTTTAAAAGATACTTAGATTACATAAAATGTTACAATAAAAAATATAAGAGATTCCTTTATTCCCCACTCCCCACAACTCCCACTTTTCCTCACATTAACAACTTCTTTCAATAGTGCAGTACATTCATTGTAATTGATGAACACATTTTGGTGCATTGCCACTAAGCTTGGACTATAGTTTACAATATAGTTTACACTATTTATCACTCAATTATGTAGGTTATGGCAGGATATATAATGGCCTGTATCTGTCATTGAAATGTGATTCAGGACAATTCCAAGTCCTAAAAATGCCCCGATATTATACCTCTTTTTCCCTCTCCCTGAATTCAAAACTTCCAGGGACCACTGTCTCCACATCAATGATATAAGTTCTTCCACTGCTGAAATCCCAATAAGAGTATAATAGAATACCAGTAAGTCCAGTATAGTCCATATTTTATTCCCAAGTCCTGAGGTGATTTCCACTCCATCTCTAATTGAGAGAGGGTTTAATGCCATATGGCTGATGGATGGGACTTTCTTGCTGTAGTTGTAGACTGTCTCAGTTCATTGGAGTTGTGGTTGTCCATCCTCACATGCTTGTTAGATATCCTGCGTAAGTACAATGAACTGGACAGTAGGTTTGGCAACTCTCCAGACTCTGAGGGCCCAGTTGGCATATAAACAGCCCAGAGATTCAAGTCTTTTGGATGTACACCTACCAACTCAAGCACCAACTATAGGTTTGGATAGAAGGGACAGAAGAGGAATGTTTAGCGAAGTCACAACAGGGTCCAACTCTGTCACACTCGGGAGCACAAACTCCAATGTAGGTCCCACTGTCAAGGCACAAAACTGTGGAGCTTTCTGCCATGACCATAGGACCTAGATGTCTCCAGAACCCTCAGGAGCCCCACTATTTAGTTTAACATCTACTTTGGCAGTCTATGAGATCCTGCTGAGACGTGCATAAGTGTTGTCTCTCTGATGAACTCTCAACTCACTTTGAAGTCACATAACCATAAAAACTAATTTGTCTTTACATTTTCCCACTTTTATTCAAGGTCTTTTTCTAGTTGCATTACCAGTCACTGTTTGGTAGTGATCTCTTTGTGTCAAGGAAACTCATTCCCAAGAGTCATGTCCTGCACTGGTGAGAAATTAAAGCAATTATATGCTGAGTTTACCTTAGAGACAGGCCATATTTGAGCAACATGGAGGTTCTCAGGTGGTAACTCTTAGGCACCCTACAATATTAGGATAAGTTGCAATTTCAGGAGTAAAGGCTCATAAGCATAGTTGTCAATATCAAGGATCCATCAATGGATAATCTTTCACCAGTCATTGCCCTTGCACCTGGGGAACTGTTGCTGCTCCATTAGAGAATGTGGCAGAGCTCTGCAGGATGGGAATTCAATATTCTCTCAGTTACTGTGTGAGTCTCTACCCACTGTGATAATGCCCATGAACATATAAACATATTTATATACCTTATATGAATGCCCAGGTAAACTTACTACCATATATCCCCCTTTACTGACACCCCACACCATTGATCATCCCCTGCCCCAGTTGTAACCCTTCTGTGTTCCCAAGCTTCTTCAAAAATTATGCCAATTAAATAGCCAAATATAATTAATAGGAAATTGAAATAATAATTTTACATTTAAATATAAGAAATAAAATACATAAAAAATAAAAAAACTAAAAATAAAATAAAATTAAAAGATTGGGATATTATAAAGTAATGAAAAATATTTTTTCATGTATTTACATTTTGCCTTTCATTACTGTAATATCTGGTGTCCTGTATGTACAGTGACATTTTCTTCCATTTATTCCCAGTGTCTTACTTTTTTCATTTGTTTTCAAAGAAGTTTTAGGTCACAGTAAAGTCACATACAGAATACTGTAGACTCCCATATACCCAACATTCTCCCCCTTTATCCCTTTCCTGTATTAATACCTTTTCATAGGTGGATGGTAACTTTATTACAACTGATATACAAATAGTGAACCATAGCTACTGACCATGATCAATGGTTTACATTATGGTTTAAATTTTAAACCGTACACGTTTATGAATTTTGATGATATTTAACATGGCCTGTGTCCATCATTGCAAGATCATGTAGAGCACTTCCATTGCCCAATAAATAACCCCTGTTCCATCTATTCTGTTCCTCCCTTCCTTTTCCCTGGGGGCCCATGGCAACCCCACAACTTCACTCTTTGGATGACAAGATCCATAGTTACTTGCAACAATGCTGCAGTCTTGACACACTGGTCTGTCCTGCCCTATTAGGCACCACCTATGCTCTCAAAAGACTCCTGCCCCTCTATTTGTGAGCATATTGGCCCTCCCCAGGATGGGAGTCCAACTCCTTCCCACTCATTATGTGGGTCTCCACCCACTGATACAACACATTATACCAAAAGGATTACTCACATATTCCCTAGAAGCCTGCTTCAGGTGTTCCCTGTCCTGAGTTCCTACTCACCCAACACCCTAAACCAGTCACCCTTCATTATCATATTGCCACAAAAGTATTCCCAACTTTGTACTTTCAAACACATACCCCCTGTACTAGTCAGCCAAAGGGGTGTTGATGCAAAATACCAGAAATCAGTTGGTCTTTATAAAGGGTATTTATTTGGGGGTAGAAGCTTACAGTTACCAGGTCATAAGGCATGAGTTTCTTCCCTCACCAAAGTCTATTGCCACGTGTTATAGCAAGATGGCTGCCAATGTCTGCGAGGGTTCAGGCTTCCTGGGTTCCTATCTTCCCAGGGCTTGCTTGTCTCTGCATTAGCTCCTCTGCTATCTCCACAAGGTCAGCTGTAGACTATAAGGCTCTCTAGACATTGCCTCTCTCCACAAACCCAGCTGCAGACTATCAGGAAAACAGCTTGTTTCTCTTCCCAGGGCCTTCTCTCTTTCATCGCAACCAAACTCCTCTGTGTGTGTTCACTTCCAGGTGCTCCAGCATTAAATCTCAGCATGAGAACTCCAACATCAAAACTCCACCTCTGTCCTTTGCTACTTCTTTTATTTTGAGACCCCACCCACCAAGGGGTGGGGCTCAGCACCCTACTGTCATGGCCCAATGTAATCTCTAATAATAACTTGATCATGCCCAGATGAACAGACCAGTTTACAAGCATAACCCAATATCTATTTTGGAATTCATCTCTATATCAAACTGCCAAACTGCTACACCCGCCAATCCCTAGTGTTTACCTAGTCCCTCTCCCAACCCTCCCCGCAATTCCCTGGACCTTCCAACTCACCCTCTCCATTCTACCCACCTGTAAAACCTGTATCATCCAACCCAATAATATCACTGCCCTCCTGTCATATCCCTTCAATGCGCAACTATACATTTTCACCTTATCATAGATTACATCCCTATGGGCGTTGGCTCAAAACCTTCTTATCCCTTTCTATTTCTGGTAAACCTATCTTCCAGACAATAGCTGAGTCTCTTCAATATATGTAATTCACATCAGTAATATTCATCCTCCAATGCCTGGCTTGCTTCGCTCAACATAAGGTCCTCAAGATTCACCCATGTTATCCCATGTTTTAGCACTGTATTCCTTCTAACAGCTGAGAAATATTTGATTGTTCATATGCTCTACATTTTGTTTATCCATTCATTTGTTGATGGGCATTTGGGTTGATTCTAACTTTTGGCAATAATGAATAATGCCGCTATGAACATTGGTGTGCGTATATCTGTTTGTGTCTTTGCTTTTAAATCTTCTCAGTATATACCAGCTGGAGAATTGCTGGATCATATGGCATTTCTATAGTTAGTTTTTTGAGGAACCACCAAAATGTCCTCCACAATGGCTAGACCATTTTACATTCCCACCAGCAGTGGATGTGGGCTCCCATTCCTCCACTTCCAGTCCAGCACTTACAGTCCTCTGTTTTTTAAATACCTGCCATTCTAATGGGTATAAGATGGTAAATCATTGTAGTTTTGGTTTGCATCTCCATAACAGCTAGTGATGTTGAGCATCTTTTCATGTGCTTTTCAGCCATTTGTATTCCTTGGAGAAGTGTCTTCTCAAGTCACTTGCCCATTTTTTAAATGGGTTGCATGTCTTTTATTTTTGAGGTCTTGGATTTCTTTATATATGGTGGATATTAAGCTCCTATCAGATATATGGTTGCCAAATATTTTCTTCCATTGGATAGGATGTCTTTTTACTTTCTTGATAACCTCTTTTGATGTGCGAAAACTTTTAATTTTGAGGAGATCCCAATTATCTATTTTTTTCTTTCGCTGCTAGTGCTTTGTGTGAGAAAGTCACTAGATCATTTCCTACTACAGGGCCCTATAGGTGCTTCCCTACATTATCTGCCAGGGTCTTTATGGTCTTGACTCTGAAATTTAGATATTTGATCCATTTTGAGTTGGTTTTTGTATAAGGTGTGAAATGGTGTTCCTCTCTCATTCTTTTGGATATGGGTATCCAGTTCTCCAAACACCATTTGTTGAAGAGGCCATTCTCTACCAATTGATTGGGCTTGGTGGTCTTGTTGAATGTCAGATGACTGTATATGAGAGGACTTATACCTGAAATCTCAATTTGGTTCCATTTGTTGGTATGTCTATCCTTGTGCCAATATCATGCAGTTTTGATCATTGTAGCTTTTTAGAATATTTTAAAGTCAGGTAGTGTGAGTCCTCCAATATCATTGTACTTGTTCAATATATCTTTGGCTATTCAGAGCCTCTTACCCTTCCAAATAAATTTTGTAGTTAGTTTTTCCAATTCAGTAAAAAATGCTGTGCTGATTTTTATTGGGATTGCATTAATTCTGCAGATTAGTTTTAGTAGGATATACATCTTAATGATGTTCAGTCTTCCTATGCATGAACAGGGAATATTCTTCCATTTATTTATATCTTCTTTGATTTCCTTTAACAGTATTGTGTAGTTTTCTGTGTTGTCATTTACATGTTAAGTTTAATTTATTCCTACAAATTTGATTCTTTTAGTGACTATTATAAATGTTATTTTTTTAATAATTTCCTCCTCAGATAGCTCTTTACTGTTGTACAGAAATACTACTGATTTTTGGGCATTTATCTCATAGCCTGTGAATTTCCTGAATTCACTTTTAAGCTCTAGCAACTTAGTTGTAGATTTCTCAGAGCTTTCTATGTATAGGCTCATGTCATCTGCAAACAGTATAATTTTTACATCTTCCTTTCCAATTTGGATGACTTTAATATTCTTTTCTTGCCTCAGTGCTCAAACAAGCACTTGTAAGAGAAATGTTAAATAGGAATGGTAATAGGGGGCATCTTGTCTTGTTCCCAAACTCAGAGGGAAATTTTTTAGAATTTCACCATTGTTTAGGATGTTAGCTGTGGGCTTTTCAGTATTCCCTTTATAATGCTCAGAAAGTTTCCTTCTAGTCCTATATTTTACAGTGTTTTTATTAGGAAAGTGTGCTGTATTTTGTCAAAAGCTTTTTGTGTGTCTATAGAGAAGATCGTGTAAATGTTTTTCTTTCAATCTGTTTCTGT
>JAQZBX010039573.1:0-22992 GCA_029593785.1 Cabassous unicinctus
TAGACCGCATTTCACATCATAGACCACCCTCTCTCCCACACAGTTCTGCGTGGTATATGCTGATGTAAAATGGCCTACATCTGTTGCCACAATGCCACTCATGACAACCCCCAAGTCCCAAAAAACCCCTGTATTTCGACTGCCTCTCCCCTCCCTGCCCTGAAAATGTCCAGTGGCCACTGTCTCCACCTCACTGTTAAAATTTCTTCCATTGCTTGAATCACAATAAACGACAGAACACCACCAAGTCCATTCGAGTCCATAGCTCTTCCCCCAATCCTGGGGGTTTGGGGATGGTGATGTCCACTCCACCTCCAAGTGAGAGAAGGTTTATATTCCATGGATACGGTGGATGGGATTATCCTGCCTGCAGCTGCAGGCCCCCTCCATTCCCTGGGATGGCCGTTGCCCATAGTCATCTCCTCGCCAGTTGACTTGGATGATTCCATTGAGCTATAGGGTAGGGGCTGCAGCTGTACCGAGATTGCAGGCACAGCTGGCACATAGGTAGGCCAGAGGCTCCAATCTCTGGAGGTACACCTAAAAACTCAAGCATCACATATAGGTTTGAATAGAAGGGACTAAGGTTTTTGATGACTGTTTCAATCTCTTTAATCATGAGTGGTTTGTTGAGGTCTTCTATTTCTTCTAGGGTCAATGTAGGTTGTCCATGTGTTTCTAAGAATTTGTTTATTTTATCTGTCTAGTCTAGTTTGTTGTCAGTCTAAGAGTTTTTCAATTTTGTTGTTCTTCCTGATGAGCTAACTTTTGGTTTTGTTGATTATCTCTACAGTTTTTTCTTAGTTCTCTAATCTTTGTTATTTCTTTCCTTCTGCTTGCTTTGGGATTAGTTTGCTGTTTTTCTCTAGTTCCCCCAGGAGTGCAGTTAGGTCTTTGATTTGAGCTCTTTCCTATTTTTAAATGTGAGCATTGAGGTCTATAAATTTCCCTCTCAGCATGGCCTTTGCTATATCTAATAGGTTTTAATATGTTGTGGTCTCATTTTCATTCATCCTGATATATTTACTAATTTCAATTGCAATTTTCTTTGACCCACTGATTATTTAAGAGTGTGTTATTTAATCTCCATGTATTTGTGAATTTTCCCTGTTTCTGCCTGTTATTGATTTTCAGCTTCATTCCATTATGTTCAGAAGTGCTTTGTAAAATCTCAGTCTTTGTAAATTTATTGAGTCCTGTCTTGTGACTCAACATATGGTCTAGCCTGGAGAATTATCCATGTGCACTTAAGAAAATGTATATCCTGCTGTTTTGATGATTAAGGCTATATAAATGCCTCTTAGCTCTAGTTCATTTATCATATTATTCAAACTCTCTGTTTCCTTTTTGTCCTCTGTTGAGATGTTCTATCCAATAACGTTCTATCCAATATTGATTATCAAACTATTATTGTAGAGATGTCTATTTCTCCCTTCAGCTTTCCAGTGTGTGCCTCGTGTATCTTCGGGCACCAAAGTTCAGTGCATGAATATTTATTATTGTTATTTCTTCTTGGTGAACTGCCCCTTTTGCTAACACACAATGACTTCATCTCATAACAATTTTGCATTTAAAATCTATTTTCTCTGATATTAATATCATTTCTCCATATCATTTTGGTTACTATTTGTGTGCAATCTCTTTCATTTTCAGCCTGATTTTGGCCTTGAATTTAGGGTGAGTCTCTTGTAGGCAGCAAATTGATGGCTCCTTTTTTTTATCCATTCTATCAGTCTATGTCTTTGATTGTGTAGTTCAACTCATTACATTTAATGCTATTGCTGTAAAGGCATTACTTACTTTATCCATTTTATCTGTTAACTTTACATTGTCATATCTTACTATCATCTGTCTTTTTACCCTTATTGTTACCCTCACCAAAAATCTTAATTTCTACACACATCTCCAAGACTTTTGTCTTTTTCTTTTCCTTTCAGGATGCTGGACTTCCTTTCTCATCTCTTCCAAATATGGTCTTTTGGTAACAAAATTTCTGTTTTTGTTTGTCTGTGAAGACTTTAAATTCACTCTCATTTCTGAAGAACTAATTTGTTGGATAAAGAATTCTTGGCTGGCAGTTTTTTCTTTCAGGACTTTAAATATATCGTTCCCTTGCCTTTTTGAATCCATGGTATCAGCACTTAGTCATAATGGGCTTCCCTTGCATGCAATGCATTGCTTTTCTCTTGCTGCTTTCATAATTCTCTTTTTATCTCTGGCTTTTGACATTCTGAATATTACATGTTTTGGAGTAGGTCTATTTAGATTTATTCTGTTTTGGATGTGCTATCCTTCTTGGCAATTGATTTTTATATCTTTCATAAGAGTTGAGATATTTTTGGTCATTATATCCTTAAATATTCTTCTACCTCTTTTCCATTCTCTTTTTCTGGGACACCTATAAAATGTGTGTTTGTTCACATTGGTCATTCAATTCCCAAGACCCTGCTAAATATTTTACATTCCTTTTTATTTCTGTTCTCCTGTCCTTTCAAGTTCAGATACTCTGTCTTCTAATTCACTATTTATGTCTTCAGTCAATTCAAATATGCTCTTATATGCATCTAATGTATTTTTAATCTCTTCCATTGTGTCTTTCATTCCCATAAATTCTTATTACTTTCCTTTCAGGCTTTCTAATTGTTCTTTATGCTCACACAATGTCTTCTTAATATCCTCTATCTATTTGTACATATTTTCCTTCAAATTTTTGAGTTGATTTAGATATCTGTGAACATCATTGATTAGTTGTTTTAAATCCTGTGTCTTTTTTGGGATGGCATTTTAATTTATTCCTTTAACAGGAACATATCTTCCTGTTTTTTAGTTTGGCTTGTAATTTTTTGCTGATGTCTAGATATCTGCTTAGGTTGATGAATTAAATTTTCTTGTCAATTTATCTCTCTTGCCTAGTTATTATTTTTTTTTAGGGGTCTTCTTTAATTTTCAACTTATTTTAACTCTTTAAAATTGCCCAGCTTAAGTTATCAAAACAGGACCATAGACCCACTAATGGGTCACAGACCAAATTCTAGGGTCCAAGGACATGAGAGATTCCAAAAAGATTTTTGTTGCTTCTTCTTTTACCCACCTGCCAGCAGATGGTGCTCTTTGGCATGTCTTTCCACACAGGCATTTCTCTCAACCTCCATTTTCTGGGCTGACTAGAGCAAAGATTCAAAGCAGTCTTTGCTGGTCAAACTCTCTGAAGTGAAAACCCTCTCTGCCCTCTGCTGCACCATCCCTCTCCACATGGAGGAAGAACTCCATTCCCCTCTCAGTTGGCTGCAATGAGCCATGGGTTTTCTCAAGGCTATTTGCTTTGAGGTTGGAGGCTGCAGGGAGTCAAACAACTCAGTTTTCATTTTCGCTTCCTGTTTTCTCTGTCCTTCTCCCTCCTGGATGATGGCAGCAGTCTTCTCATCTGCAAATCCCCAAAACAACTCCCTCGGACAGCTTTTTGCCCTTCCTCTTTTGTTTTTGCAAGAGTGTTGAGCTCTGCCAACCTTTTCTGATGCCATCTTCCCCCACCAATTCTTTTTAAATACCTGACTTTTATTTGACTACACATGCAATGTTTATCAATCCAAGTCTCAAAAATTTCAAAAGATTAATATTATATGAGGTATATATGTGACCTCAATGGATTATGTTAGCAATCAAAAGCTCTAAAAATATGTAGAGGCTTTCAAACCATTTTGCAATTAAAAATAAAATTCTAAATAATCCATACATTTATAAAAGCAAATCAAAGGATAAAAAAGTCTTGAAAATTTAAAACTGTATTCTACCAATTTTGTAAGTTGCAATCTAAGCAGTGTTTAGAAATTTGTTGCTTTAAATGCCAATGTTAGAATAGAACAGCAATTTAAACTCAATGATATAAGCTTCCATTTTAAGAAGTTAGGTGAAAAAAGAACAAAATAATCTCAAAATGTGTATGATTATAGAAATAATACATATAGAAGACTATTCCAATTATTAATTGTTGCATAACAAGCTTTTCCACAATTTTATGGCTTTATAAGAATCACCATTACCGCTTCTTGTTCTGTGTATTTTATGGTCTCACCTAGGTGGTTCTACTTAATCAGTCATATGTTTGTATTCAGAATTTAACCTGGCTGGCCAAGAAGACTTTCTTTTCCACACATTTGGCGTCTTTTTTCATTCTTTTACTCAGTGGCAACTTTCTCCAAAAAAGTAACTGAGACTTCTTCACTTGATCTTCGCCAAAAGGCTGAGCAGCAATTACCTGATACTTCTTACCTGAGAGTTCTTGGCTTCAAAAGGGAACATTTCAAGAACAAATATTCCAGAAGGCCCAGGGGTGAAGCTGCAAGTCTTATTACCTAGAATCAGAAATTCCATACCATCACTTTCACTATGTTCTGTTGATCAAGCAAGTCCACTCAGATCCAAGAGGAGACAAATTTGACTTGATATGATTGATATCCAGGGCTTGATATGAGAACCATCATGCTTATATATAGAGTGGAAGGAATTGAAACTATCTACAACAAAGCCAACTCCAGAACCAGAAAACTTCATTTAAAATGAAGAAATATTATCAAACTCATAAAAACACTTCCAAAATAACAGAAGAGTAATTCTTTCCAACTTGTTTAATAAGGCTAACCTTATTATAATACCAAAAACTTGAAAATCATAAGAATATAAGACTGCAGTCTAATATTGTTCATGAGCTTTGATATAAAAATCCTTGGCAAAATATTAACACATTTATTCCAGCAATATATGAAAAGGATAAGACATCATGATTGTAGGGGTTATGCTAAGAATGATAGTTTAATTTAACATTAGAAAAAAATTAAGTTTAAAGCACTGCATTTACACAATAAAAGGGAAATATTATATAATAATGTCAATAGCTGGATTATATAAATTTAAAAAAATTCAGTGCTCATTCATGCTATAAGTTTCTAGACTGAAATGAATAGACAGTACTTTCCTCACAGTGTTAAATATCATCTTCAAAAAGTTTACAGCTAACATCATTTTAATGAGTAAAAATGAAATGCTTTTACCTTAAGAACAGGAAGAGATCAGGGATACCCTGTCAACATTATTTTTCAAAACTGTGCTGGAGTTCCTCTCTCCTATTTAGGAAAATAGTAAAATGATTTTGTATTAGCAGAGAACATTATTGGTTGTATAAAAAATCAATTAGAACTAATAAAGGAAATTTAGCAAAGTCATGGGTTACAAAATCAAAATACAAAATAAATTATATTTCTATATTCTAGCAATTAAACTTGAAAAACAATTTTAAAAACAGTATTATTTATAATATTATAAAAGCTTAATGATACCAATAAATAAATTTAACAAAATATTTGAGAATCTTCTACACTTAAAAATCACAAAATCACTGATGAAAGAAATTGTAAAGACCTATATAAATAGTGATATATGCCGTGTTCATGTATTCAGTTACGTATTGGAGTGACTTCAGCAAGTGAAAATCTTCATGCCCTTCTCAGGACACAGTTGGAGCACTTGTCCATTTACCATCAAAAGTGGGCAAGTAAATAACAAGACACAAGTGAATAACCCGCATATTGTCATATTCTTGCCTGCTTCCATAGAATAGTAGCATCCTGACTTAGTGCTGATGATTAGGATCAGTGATTACAGTCCAACTGGTGACTACTTGCCTTTCTTCTTGATATTTTGGCACAAGCATCTAGAAATGATGTCTTATAGTCCATAAATGAAAGTTTGATATAATTTTATCTAATTATATGGGGATCCAACTCAGTCTACTGGTTGAAGATTTCCTTTTCTGGGAATTAGGGCTTATAAAACTCCAGAGTCCAGAGTTGGGAGAAGAAGAAGAACAAATTCCAAAAATGTGTCATTGGGTATCATTGTCAGTGAAGGCCACACTTTCTTCCATTCTTTTGTATTTAAAGGGTACACAGTACTATAAAATAAATGAATTTAGAATGTATACTGCTTGTGAGAAGATGATATTATATTCTGGCAAGGACTCATTAACTCAGCACCTTTACTGTAGGAATAGTATTGTTTCAGAACCCTAGAATCTATGTGGTGCTTCTCCTATTGAGACACATCATAAACTTCACACATTCCTCAAAACACCATGGTTTCTATCAGGTCATATGGCAAAGTGGGCTAGGCCATTTGCATCAAAGCCTGGATGGTTGAAGAGCCATTTACATCCCTGGGGTCCTTTCAAATCTACCAGGTTTTCATGTCCTTAATAGTTAGATTTCTCCTTAGAAACAGAACCAACTGAATATAAATATAGGTATATTGATTTATTATGAAGAATTGACTCATGTGACTGCAACATGTCTGAAATCCTTAAGGCAGGCGACAAGCTGGAAATTCCTATAAAGCTGATTCTGAAATCTGGCAAGTCCATATTCCCAAGTGGAAACTGACTGATATAAGTTAACTCTTATTCCCTCATAATTTTCAATTGCTTGAGACATTGGCACAATTAAAGCATAACCTTCCATTAATATCCTATCCTAATTTATAACCATTGACATTTTCAGTAATTGATCCACAGCTACTTACCAGGAGCTATCAATAATATACCTACAGCAGTAATATTGTGTTTCTTCCCAACCATTGAGTGGGTAATCCATCTCCAAAATTTCATTTTAGAGTCTGCTTCCCCAGATCACTCCTGGCACCAACTGTCTCAAGCCATATTTCTGAGGGGGGGAAAGTTTAAAAACAAAACAAAACAAAAACTCTGAGACAGTAATTGCTGTATTAGTCAGGATGATCTAAGGAAACAGAGACAGGAGATATCTGTAAATGTTGAGATTTTATAAGATTGTCTCACACAACTGTGGGGCTGCATGAATCCAGGTTCTGTAGGGCAGGCTGCAAGCTGGGAACTCTAGTGAAGGTTTTTAATGAGTTCCCCAGGAGAAGTTGGAGACCCAAAGTCGAAATGGAAATTCTATCTTCTGACTGCTGAAATCATCACTTCTACTTCTAAGGCCTTTAACTGATTAGATAAGACCTCTCTCATTGCTGATGATTGTATATGTAATCAGTCAGAGATGCAATGAACATTCTAATGATTTAAGTCCACAAAATGTCCTCACAGTAACAATTAGGCCAGTGCTTATTTGACCAACAATGGGGCACCATTACCTGACGTAGGCCTAACCATCATAATTGTGTACAGCAAATGTAGTCTGAGGGTAAGAGTTCTCTTGTTATCAACAATTCTGTGGTAATAGAGAAAACAGGATTATCTTATGGAAAAAAACTCTAAGCATGATGCAATCATAACTAATGCCTCTACTGATCTCAGGAAGAGCTTTGGAACAAGATCAGTCTTTTAGAGTTGTCTCAATACTAGAAAGGAAATCCAGAAAAATGGACAAAAGACTTGAAGAAAGATTTCACAAAATAAAATATATGAATGGTGAAAAATCACATAAATATGTACTCAAAAGCATTAAAATCAGAGAAATTCAAACTACAATAACATACCATATCAAATTCACTGAAGCGCTAAAATTTAGAAGATTGGCAAACCGTTGTGTTGGAAGTGATTTGGAGATACTGATACTCTCATCATCCATTGCTAGTGGGAGTGTAAAATGATGCAACCGCTTTGAAATCTATTTGAGAATTATTTGTAAAGTAAAAAAAAATACACCTATTCTATAAAAAATAAATTCTGCTTCTTGGCATTGACCCAAGAAAAATGAAAACATATGTCCAAAAATGACTTGTCATAATATCCCAAAATTAGAAACAACCCTATTGTTCATCCACAAGTGACTAAGGAAAAAAAATATGGTACATTTCTCAAAAAAAAAAAAAAAAATGAAAAAGGAAGGAAAAGAAAAACCTACTGATACACACTACAACATGGATGAATCTCGTTATATTGAATTAAAGTGAAACATTCTAGACAAAAAAGGCTACATAATGTATAATATCGTTTATATGAAAGAAATGATAACAAAATTAATCTATAGTTAGAGAAATCAGCTAGCTGGTTTGAGATTGTTTCTGGGAAAAATGTCTTGAAGGATGCATAAAGAAAATCTCTGGGGCAAAGGAATTGTTATATCCATTTTAATTGAGTTAGATAGGCATATATATTTGTAGAAACTCATCAAATTGCACACATAAGATCTGCAAAATTGACTTCATGCAAATTATACTTAAAAATAGATAAAAGAAAGAATAGAAATCTCTCAAAAGAAGAGAGAATTGAGAACCAGATTATCTAATTATGTGCATGGGTCCCGTTTAGATTTGTCTTCAAACAAACTGTTACAAAACTAAATTAATTAAAAGAGGATGCATAATACAGTCTGTATTATGTAACCAAGGATTCTATATTTGATGATATTACAGAGGTTATTTATTCTTAGATATGATAATTATATTGAAATTACATTTTCTGTTTTAAGTATTTTTCTTTTATAAATGTTTGCAGAAATATCTAAAAATTAAATGATTCTTTAGATGGCATTTGTTTCACATTATTCTGGAGGTGTTTGGGGTCGGGAGGTAGATAAAACAAGATTGGCTCTGTATTGACAATTTTTGATGGTAGATTATGTTATTGTTTCTATATTATATTAATTAAAATTTTCCTTAACAAAGAATTAAACATGTTTCTCAGTTTGCAATATAAATTACATAATACCCATATATTTAATACTTTCCATGAAACCATCCTACACCCAACAATGTTAGGAAAATATTACTTGTATACTTCGACTTGTATTTCCAGCCACTGCAATCAGACACACCATTTCCCCCAGCACTTCCCCCAACTCTAAAACCAATGCTGTACTTCAACAAAGACAATAAATACTTAATCCTCAAAAGAATTCTGAAAGAGGGATATGATTATCACTGTTTATCAGAGACAGCACTGTGATTAAAAACTCACCCAAGTCCTGATATTAATTTGAGTTTGATCTTGAATTTGAGCATATGGCTGCCTGAATACAAAGTCAATTCAAATACTAAGTAAAGAGCACTCTTTGTTTGTGGCATCTCACATTTATCTATGTTCCTTTAATTCCCTGGTAACTAGACTCTTGATTTATTACTTGAGTACCAAATTGGAATTGGTTTGTTGCTTAAAATATTTGTTCTAATATTGCCTGGCAATTAAATTCACTATATTACTCAATTAACTGTACTGACATTAACATCCCAATTAATCATTCTTCAACCTGAAACTCTTTGGCTCTTTACTCAATAGTATTTAATTTTTGTGCTCTGATTTCTCAATCTTAAACCAACCTAGGAGTCCATACATCAGTAGGCTTCTGCATTTCTTCCTAGGTTTGCATTTTTAGCACTTGTTTGATTTTGTCTTCCTAATTCTAAACTACTCTGCCTGGTCTCTCCTGCAACCTATAGGTCTAAGAGGAGTTAATTATGAAGATTTATTGGAAGATATAGACTCAAATACTATTATCATCTTAATAGATGTTTTGTAAATGTACCACATTAAGATGATGTTAATATTATAATAACTTAAAAATAAATTTGAACACTCACTACTATATTTGGTTTTCCAACCTATTCCCTTAGAGCTTTGGGTTTGTTAAAAAAAAATCATCCACATTTCTAATTAGTTTTGCCTCTGCATATCATATATCACCATTTTTTCAATATCTGAAACTAGTGTCTTGGTTCTTGAAACTCATCTGCTAAGCAAATACCACACATTCAAGTGCTTCATAACAAAGCACCTGATTTCTGAACCAACATTCTTTGTTACTAAGCATAGGATAAGTTATGCCACAGAAACCACAGCAATGTAAATGGATTTATGTAACAAAAGTTTATTTTGTATTCACTCATCATGACCATGTGGAATGGCAGGTAGCTTTAGCCAATCAGCCACTCTGGGACACAGGATGATGGACGCTTTCCAAGTTTTAGATCTATCACATGTGATCTACAAATGGCAGTGGTGAATGGTAACTATTTCCCTGACTCTCATTGGAGGTGAAACATATTACTTCTGTTTATGCTTCGTTAGCCATAACTTTTCAATTAGTCAAACCTACCTGCAGCAGACTGGGGAAATTAAGCAGCAGAGAATATCTGTCTCTGCTCTAATAAGAAACCTTATATTATTTTATTGCTATTGAAAATGATTTTATTGTTTGGTATGTTTTTGCTTTTGCAGGTTTAATTAAATGCAGTTGAATTGAAATATTAATCCCTATATCTGCATATTTAGTTAAATTGTTCCTACTACTTCATGATATTTCTTATAGACTTTGATATATTTATATATATACTATTATCTTCCAATTAATTTCTGAGATTTTAAGAAGTAGACAATGTTTCTTCCTTGTGTGCCTCTGAAGGATGGCAATATTAGGTATAACAATCTATATATGTGTGGAAATAAGTTTAGGAAAGAAAACAAATAGCAGATATTAGTTGAGCTTTTTATTGTATGCATACACTGAAATATGTCCTTTAGATATTAATTTATTTAATCTTTACAATAACTCTTTATTATTTTGACCACAATTTCATAGACAGGAATCTCAGTCTTAATGAATGTGAGTCACATGGATACTGTGTGGCAGAGTAGAGAACATACTACAACCCAAGGTTTCTAAACTTTGGCACTATTCACATTGTAGCACTAGATAATACTTCTAAAGAACTGTGATGTGCATTGTACAATACTTAGGAGCATCTCTGGCATCTTCTGACTAGTTGCTAGCAGCAACCCCCCAATTGTGACAACCAAAAGTGTCTCCAGAAATTGACAATTGTCTCTGGTGGGGGGACAGAACAAAATCATCCTCCCCCATTGAGAACCACTGATCTAACCTGTTTTACTTTAAACCCTGTGTTATTGACCAGCATTGCATAGTGTCTCCTTCAGTTCGTTAGCTATTCTTGATTTTGATATTAATAGATCATGAATATTATAGTCTACCTCTAATTGGAGGCACTGGTGTAAAATAGCATGTAATTATTACCAGAAGTTTTAGAAAAAAAGTGAAAAATTTTTGGTGCAATAATTTCAATGTCTCTAGCATATGCATAATTAATGATAGCACAAGAATTTCACCTAAACTATTTTATTTCATATTAGCTTTTATTAGCACAATTAAGCTGCTCTTTAAAATCCATACAAGTCTATCTGTCTTTAGTCTCTAGACAGGCATATCTTCTTCAAGACCATTTTATGAATTGGTAATTAACCTTCCAAATAAAGAGTAAAGGTCTTTTTTCCATTCAAGTAAAACAGGTACATTCATATCTACCATAAGAACTTTGGCATATATTTACATTAACACAATTCAAATGATAATTTTCCATGGTATTCCTCAAAATAAAATGGTGAATTGAAACAAAACATCTATATTTTCTTTATTTTTAAAGAAGTTTTGGTTTACATAAATGTTACTTTGAAAATATAGGGGATTTACATATACCCCATCCCCTTTGCCTCCACACTTCCCCCCATTAACATCATCTTAGTGTGATACTTTTACAAAAGATCTATTATATCAAGGCTATACAATAAAGAATTATGTAGCCTGTTTTAAAGCAAACTTGAAATAAATAAAAGGAGTTCAGAGATTCCAACATGGTTCCTTTTTGTTAAGAACAAGAAAACCCTTCCTCATATATTATTGGGAAATATTAGAATCCTTGCCAATGGCTAAAACAGTGGAAATGGAATCCATTCTTTTACATCAGAAAGAAATAAACTATCTTGGAAGCCCAACATTTTATAAAATTTGTAGCATGAACAAAATTGCTTTGTGCAAGAAGGAAAAGACAGAATGGAAAAGGAGATTTCCTACCAACATATGCAATACAAAAATCTCAATGATGCCAACATTTTAACTTTGCTCCCTGCAAATTACACTTCTCCCCTCAAACATACATTTCAATGTGTTTGTCATACACATAGCTCACCATCTCTGAAATATACCATGTTGTTTTGTCTCCATGTTTTCTTTTTTCTTTTCTTTTTTACCGGGAGGTCCCGGGGTTCGAACCCAGGTTCCTCCATATGGGAGACGGACGCCCAACCATTTGAGCCACATCAGCCCCCCTCCATGTTTTCTTATGCTATGGCTTTTGTGATCCCCTATTCTCTGAGACATTTTCTACCAAATCAGTAATGATTCCTCCTAAAAAACCCAATTCAAATAATCTAGCCTCTGAGAGTCTTCTTTAACTTCTCTGAGCATTCTGTTCCCAGACGTACTATGTACCTCATTTTTATGCCACCATGATATCTTATAATTGCACTTTCTATAACCCTTTACCTTCATGTTGGTTTTTATGTTTCTGCACATTACTTTTTCTCCACCAAAGTTTTTTGTAATAATGAACTTTATTTTTAAAGAAGATTTCGATTACAGAAAAGTTACATCAAAAGTATAGGGGATTCCCATACAACTCCTCCCCCCACACACAGACATTTCCCCTTGTTATTAATATATTATATTAGTATGGTACATTTGTTACCATTGATGAACCAATATTAAAGCATTGCTACTAATCAAGGTCTATAGTTTACATTACAGCTTACACTTTGCACTGTACAGTTTTATAAGCTTTGACAAATGTACAGTATCATGTATCTGTCATTGTAGTATTTTACAGAACAATTCCAATGCCCTGTGTTCCATTATTAATCCCTCCCCTTCTCCTCAGCACCTCTGGCAACCACTATCTTTATAAAAATGTTACAAGCTCTTCCATTACCACATGATAATAATTACAATAAAATTAAATCTACTTTGTTCCTTGGTTACACTCACCCCTTATGTTTGTTTTTTCTCAACCTTGAAGAATTTTGGGTGATGTCTGCACTGACTGCTTCGGACTGAGAGGGGGCTTAAATATTATGGGGCAGATGGAAGGAAAAGTTTTGTTTGCAGCTGTAGATACACCTTGGTTTTTGGGACAAGACTTGTACATCATCATTATTTTGTTAATTGTCCTGGGCAAGTCCAAAGAAGTAGAGAGTAGGTGTTGGCTGCAATTCTACTGAGATTCAGGGCTCAACTAACATGTGAACAGAATGAGGATTTAAATCTCTGAGACATATTTAATAGGCATGGTGGCAATTATAGGTTCAAACAAAAGAAGTAGAAGAGTAGGGAAATTATAAATGAGTATAACTCTGTTATGTTGAGGAAATAGATTATAACATATACTGAAGTAGTCCGAGGGGTTGTTGATTTCATGAGGCTATGTGCCTTGCCTATGGAGTCTGGATTTACCTAAAGACCTTGGGAGCACCCTTGTTTGAGGTTTTGTTTACTGTGGCTTTTAGTGGAACTGCCTGAGACATGCACAAGCATAACCTCTGCAATGACCTCCCAACTCATTTTGGAATCTCTTAGACATTGAAAACTCTTTTGTATTTAATGTTTTCCCCTTTTGGTCAGGGTGTTTTTCCAAATGCATTATTGGTTGGTGCTTGGTAATAATCTCCTGTACATGGGCTCATTGTCATGCCCCATGTACGGGAGAAGGTAATGAGGTATTTGTTGAGTTTGGCTTAGAGAGAGGCCACATATGAGTGACAAGGAGTTTTTCAGGAGGTAACTATTAGGTAATAATTACAATTAGGCTAAGTTTCAATTTTACAGGAATAAGGTTCATAAGCACAAGCATTAAGATTGAGGGCTTGGCATATTGGCCTGTTTTTTTGGTTGTTTTGTTTTGTTTTGTTTTAGGTACCACGCATATATTCCAGATTTTTGCCATTTTGCTTGAAAAAGCAGCAAGATTCTCCAAGATGGTAAATTGATGTTTTGTTGTTTACTATGTGGGTTTCTATCTATCAAGAAAACATACTTATTACAACATGAATACATTTATATCCCATAGAGCAGGGGTTCTTAGCAAGGGGTCTATGAGCTTGAATTGAAACTCAAAAAAACATTATTCTTGTTGGGATGTGTTAGTGTCGGTGTGATATATTTATTAAATAATACACAGTACAGGATGGACCACTAGTCCTTGGTTTTCATGACTGCAAAGGGGTCTGTGGAAGAAAAAGAGTTAAGGACCCCTGCCATAGAGGTATCCTTTAGGTGCATTTCCCCCATATATTCCTCCACTATCAACACCCTGTACTAAGTGACATACCTTTGTTATAGATCCTGAAAGAACATTCTTTTAATTGTATTCTTAAACACAATCCTCAGCCACTCAGATTTCACTAAGTTATATAGTCACTTGTTTTGTCCTTTAGCTTTCCTTCTAGCATCATGGATAGCCCAAACCTTCCCCGTTCAACCCTGTTTACACTCACACTTCAGCGCCATTAATTACACTCATATTGCTGCACCATCATCACTTCTGTCCATTGCCAAACCATTACCATCAATCTGATTATAGATTCTACCCAGATAACGCATCAGTTCACCACTCTCTACTCCACTTCTATCTCTTGGTAACCTATCTTCCAGACTCTACCTCCAGGAGGTTGAACCTTGAGGACTTTATGTCGAGTGAGGTAAGCCAATCACTAAATGACTAATGTTTCATGACCTCACTGATATGAAATAAGGATCCAAAAATTTTTCAATACATTTAAAAATAGGTTATCTTTGATACATGGTTATAATCTCAACACTTAACACATTGTAGACACTAAATTAATACTTGTCAAATGGTTGAATAAACAAAATGGAATTATTTCTTATATTGACCAAAACTCAGCTATGTATCACTTTTTACTAGCTGGCATTTGAAATTTAAAAAATAGAGTGTAATGCAATCCATGATTATTTTTATTTCTAAAATACTTTACTATACTTCGTTTAGATTCCTCTTTTCTCTCTCTCTCTCTATATATATTTATTCACAGAAGCTGATTAGTGAGGTGCCTGATTTTTTCCCCCACCATCCAAAATATCTCAGATCTTCACCCCATTTTGAATATTTAATTATTAAAAGAACTTAATAATCTTGGTTGTTATATTTCTGATATAATTCAATTAATCTCACTGTCTGGTTCTATAAATAGCTGCCTTTACAGAAAACTGTTTGCTCTTTTAATTTTATATTTTGTAGTTGTTCTTCCTAGGATTTTGTGTTAGAGCAGTGTGTGTATCACTGCATCTGCATTGTGCTTGTGAGGTTGCTTGCTACCTATAATAAAAACACTATAATCATTTCAATTATAGCATTCAGGTATTAAGGTCACATTTGAAAATCTAGAGGAAGAATCCTGAAACTTTAGGCCATTTAGGAATTCAGTATGACCACATTTGGGGATGACTTTTGTGAAGATAACCAAATAATTTAAAAAATGAAGGCCGGCTGCTGAGCAGAAGTTCAGCTCAACCAGGGGCCAAAGGAGAAATTAGTGATGCCCCCTCACACACCCCAGTAGAAGAGAATATAAGAAACTAAGTTGTCAGAAGACCTAGGAATTCTATGACATAGAAAGCAATGCTTACCTGATTCTACTTTGAGACTGATGAAAAGAAAATATCACAGAGACTTCTTATCCATGTAACTGTTAAATTTTGCCAGCTAAGTTATCTTGGTCTAAACTATGATTATCTGACCATATAAAGCTTTATAAAATAATCTGATTGTAAATATCATTTCTTTTCAATTTATTACAGATATTTTTATACTAATTTCATAGGAGAGTCCCAGTTGAATGAGTCCATATTGGTTTAGCATATCTGTGTCCCTTATTTTGGTGAAGTGCAAACAAGGAGAAAAAGACTGAAGGCAAAAATAATTATTGGAAGGTTAAAATTTTAGAGTAACAATGTATTATTTTTATTAGTAGGAAAAGTGCTGATTGGTTTTCCATATTAATCTTAGTATCTAGTGGTTTAACACAATAAAATTTCTTTCTTTCTTACTCATGTGAAATTGAAAATGGCCTTCCATGTGGTCTCTAAGGGACCCAGTCTCTTTACGTAAATGTGTCTTTGCTGCTTCAGAACTCTGAAAACTCTGGGTTCAGCCATAAATGTGAATAAGAAGGCAAAGGATCAGATATGGGAGTTATATGGAACCAGTATTAGAGGTAACCAGTGGAGCTTCTGATGACATTCCCTTTTGCCACAGCTCAGTCACATGGCCACACATAACTGCAGGGAGACTGGAAAATTAAGCATGTCTGTGTCTAGAAAGAAGATAAATTGGATTGAATTGGGAACAACTAGACAGCCTCTGCTACAACAGAGGAGCAAACCCTGGAGATGTGGAAGCAATGAATCAAAAGACAGGAAAAAATACCAGAGTTTATCCTTTGAAATCTTCATGCATTGTGTATTGCATTATTTTAAGATAATAAAGTGAAAAATTAAACATTAAAATTTCTAAAATGTAAATATGAAGATTCTCATCTCTATACAAAAAATATAATTTTTCTATATATTCTTCAAATAAAAGCATATTTTATATAAATTTGCCAACATGTATAAATTGTTAAGCTGGCATAAAAATAAACTTAAATGCATATAGTGAAAAAAAAAAGGCATTTTTTCCAGGTACTATATCCCTACATTTTGGAGCTGATATTTTTGTAGTGAATAATCACTCCCCTGCCCAACTCCAACTCAACAGAAAAAAAAAAAAATTCATGGGTTTAATGCTGATTAAAAAGAAAATCTAAAAGTACCCAGGGGACTAAATAGGGATTTTAGAAAAATTTTAAAACATCACAAAAAACTGAGTGCTTTTTTCAAATGTCACTGAAATTAGAAAAAACATGATACTAAAACTACCCAAAATATTTGATTTTGCTATTAGAATTTGAAAAGACAATTATGAAAGCACACACTGAGTTTGAAAGACAATTTTAAAAAGCAAATATTAATTCTGAAAATTAAAGAATGTGAGAGAAATATGTAGGAAATTGCAATGAAAACTATAATTTTACTTAGCCAAATTCTTGCCAAATTAAGGTTTAAAATATGCCTTTATTGTATATAAATATATGTGTGTTTATGTATATTAGTGTGAGTATATTATATATATATATAATATATAAACTAGAAATGTAACATGAAGCTTAAGTAACTAATAATATATAGCTATAGCTTGGACTACAGCTGCAATGAAGAGCTTGATAAGTGTTTAATTTAATTATATTGATCATTAATACTTTTTAACAAAGAAATTTTATGATAATATTATCTTACATTATTCCTTGTAAAGTGCCATTGATTTTAAACAATTATTATTTGTTCCTATTCATCTGTTGCAGAATGCTTATCATTTAGATATTCTAATTTATACCCATTAAAAAGTTATTTTGGGCTTATTTAGATATAGGTATGCATAATACATCACTCATCAATTAAATATAAGGATAGTAAGGTGGTTAAGATATTTTAAAATATCTTCACAGAGTCTGGCTTTTCTGAATAACTTCATACATTTAAGCCATAGATACACATATTTTTCTTTTCCACACAATATTATCTTTTTCTAACAAAGAGTTCTGAGGATACAGCAATTTCTAAAAGAGCACCTTACTCTTTAAATATTTTTTTCCAGAAATCTTCAGCATTTTTCCAAATTCTGGACATAGAGTTTTTAAGTTTTGATACTTTCTTTTAATCAATGTTTATTGAGAGTAAACAGTTTCACAAAACAACTAGGTCTCATGTGCCTACCTTCAGTTTCCTAAATATTTTGTAATTAATCTGTTGAGAGGTTACAGTTGGACAGTCACACTACCCAGATTAACAGACCAGTTGGCACATGATGGTTGATAGTGATTTCAGATGCCACTGATTATAAAATACATCCAAATATCAGAGACATTGAAATGTGAAAAATAAACTCAACATAGTTGTATAGGATTTAAGTTCTTAAAAATAAATATCTATATTCATATGGATATATAGTCATATAATTATCAATTTCTTCTCAAATCAGTTTCCATTTTTATATTGTTTAGTAAGGGGCATATAGAATCAATAAGATTACTTTCAATCTTGCTATTAGATGTAAAGCTCTTATAAAAGTATGGTTATAAATTTTCTAGACTTTATAGGCTTAACCACACTATTATTTAGAAAGGGTTACATTCCAAGAGGCTCATCACATCTGGTTCATTGAATGGAGTCATTTATATAGGAAAAAATTTGGTTCAATAATTATCAGTTGTATTTATTTTATATTCAAGAAATGTTTATTTGAGTATTTATTATATTCTAGGATGTGTCTAGGGTATGTACTTACAATTAAGAATTAAACTTAATTGCTGAATTTAAAGTACCTCTTAGAGATTAGAGGAGCCAAGTAAAAGGGCAATGGGGTACTCAATATTGGAATTAGAATACAGTGTAGTGAGTATGCAGAAGATGGAATACTGAATTTTGCCAAAATAATTCAAACATTTTTACAGCATAGTTGACACTGGAGCTTTAATATATAGGATTTTGTTCAACAGGGAACACTAATGAATAAGAATATCCCAGCCAGTTGAAATACCATAAGCCATGGGTTCTATGTGAAACCACATAGAACATTAAGTGTGAAAGTAGTTTGGCCCTGTTGAAATTATTCAGTGGAGTTAAGAGACATGTGATATTAACAAAAAAGATAAGTAATGTGGCTAGAGCATGTGAAAATGTGATATGAAGGAAATGATATAAAATCATAATGAAAAGTGAGATTTATTGGCACCAGATGATACATGGCCATGTAAGCATGGCAAGGAATTTGAGCTTTATCATTGGCACATGATGAAAAAGTTATTGGTTTTATGACAGCTAGATTAAAGGTAAAGTATTGAGTAGACTAGATAGCAGATAAACAGGAGCCTAAACTCAAGATGATGTGGTTGTATGAAGAGAGCAAACTTGGCAATCAATGTTAAGGAACAAAATAAAGTGGTATGAAGATCGTAAAATCGTCAACGAACTGGACAAAATTAAGGAAGAGAGAAAAGTTTAAAATGAATACTAAAATTTTTTCTATTTAACTGATTGATGAATCATATTAATTAATATGTAAATTGCAGGACTGATCAATGATTGTACTAAGTAAAAAGAAGCTTAATTTAGGTCTGTCTCTGTCTCTGTGTCTCTCTCTCTCTAATACTCTCTCTCTATGGAGATAGAGATATATGATAAAATAGAGATGACAGTGAAACATGCTACTGCAGATGACCAAATTTTAGGGCTTAACTCCCAGTTCATAATAATTACTAAATTTATTTGGGGAAAACACCTCTGTTAACATTTTCGGCCAAGTTACTTGATAAAGATGAAACCCATTCAAGATTAAAGCAAAATAGGTATGTTCATATATAAACACATAACAGACCAAATTGGATGTGTGCATCACATTTTCCTAGACAAAGAAATAAAGAATATTCTCTAGTGCCTTCTGATCCAACGTACATTGGAACTCTTAAATATTACGTATTATTAAGAAACTATTTTATTTAAAGTTGTAAGCTTAAACATGAGTCAATGGAGGATATTGTTTATCATACCTTACTTAATCTATCACTGTCGTTCTCCCGAGTGTCACTTCGAGTTATTAAAGCCAATCAGTGTATTTATCTATTTAATGTTTCACTCTTGATGTGGGGCCTAACAAAATTATCGTACAATCAATGTTTTTTGACATAGTAAGTTACAGTGATAGTAATAATTGACAAATACATAATTAAAGTAACAACAATTCCAGAATAATTTAATTCCCACTGAAATTACAGAATTAACATGGAAAGGGCAAAAAAAAAAAAAAATGACACGGTACTAAAAGATTTTAAAGATGAGGTAGTAATCAATATGCAAAATTCTGATAAAATGATAAAGTAATAAACACCATTAAAATGCAATAAAATAGTACCTTCACACAGTAAGAAAACCTTTACATATAACTATTAATATGGCTATAATTAGTTTTTGAAACACACAGACACAAATCTCAGAATATTTAATGTAACAACCCTCTGCAAGAATATTCTCTGTGAAGATCTCCAACATTTTTAAGTCTTTCAATTTATGTAATCATTCACTATGCAGACATAGCTTTTGAAACTATCACTTTCCCTTAAAGATATCAAATGCTTTGAAGATACACTCACAGTGATTTCAACGTGTTTTGATAGGAAAAAAATCTATTTCCAGAGACATTTTTACAGTCCTCTTAATCATTTTAAGTAATTTTATGAGTATCTCAAAATTAATGTCACAATGAGATTTTTCCAAGAAGATTTTCATAATTTGACTATTTGCTTTGTGACCCTTACTGACAATTAGGCAATTGTAGAAAATCATATAAGGCAATGCTAGGAATCTATGTTGCTTGAACTGAAGGTTCATTGATAAGACACTCATTCACAATTTGTAAAAGGCCGAGACTTGCATTGGATTGAATGAGGTTTGTACTCTTCTGCTTGAAATCATCAGTAAGTGAGGTTTACCAGGAATGGGATGAGGAAATTTTCTAAATCAGAATTTGTTTATCATTTTTATTGGTTCTCTCCTGATGTTACACAGGTCATGGGATGTGACTGCCCAACTATCCAAAAATAAGATTTTAATCCAAATTTCCTCTTAAAATGACAGGTTTATTTTGTCATGCAGAGATCAAAATAAGGCTCCAAGAGTAGTGGAGAATTTTCAGGGAATCTTCAACTATCCCATGATATTAAAGACAGAAAGAAGATGTTCAAACTTCAGCTGTAAATCAAGCTCTAGGAACTTATGTTTTAAGGTATACCTAATGCCTTTTAAAAACATACAGATATTTAATAACCTATTGGTGAATGTAAGATTACCATTAAAAATAAAACATAGCAAAGTCATTATTAGATTTATTGACCTTTAAATGTTGTGAACTTTTAACCACTGTTTATTGATTATATATGTTTTTCAGTATATTTGTTTATATCAAATCTATCACTTGCCATTAGAGTCAGAAACCATGGACAGGTCTCCCTCAAAGTGTTAGCCATACATCACAATAAAGGACTCATGCTTCAAGTAAAGTCACAAGAAACATTTCCACAGATTCACAAGAAATAGGAGTCACTCCTAAGATTGTTTGTGCTGCATTCTCTTTTCTACATCAAAATAATAAACTTGTTTTTTCACGTGACAGGTGTCCCAGTTTGTCCTCTGTTGGTGGATTCAGGAATTGTGAACAGATCTGAGGTCTCTTCTGTCTCCAACTGAGTCCACCTAGATTTTGAGAGTGGTGTAAGCTTTGTGCTGACTCTGAGCTCAAAAATTTTTGCCAAGCCCTTTGTTGTTTTTTAGTTTGATTCCTAAGAGTAAGTATATAATTTAGGATTCTGATCAGATTGTACTATCTTATGTCCCTTGGTGAAATTTGTCCCCTATTCATACTTTTTATTAATTGTGTCCATTTTCTTTTGGTATATTTTATGTTGTTGCCCATAAGAAATAGTGATAAGAGGGTGGGGAATATGGTTGATAAAGATTGGCAGTTTGAAGCTACCCCAAAGACTGTAAGCAACAGGTAGATAGGCAAAATTTCCTCTTCCTTGGCTAATCTACATTTGGCTGTATGATTTGCAAATATTTTAAAAGTGCAGCATTAGATTCAGACTAATTTCTTGGCTCTACACATAAAACAATGTAATGGATACCCTCCAGTGACCAGAAAATGTCCTTTTTAATAAAGAGATTTCTAGACATTATGGGAAAAAAAGTGTCCTTTGAAAAACTACTGACCAATTCTTGCTCTCAAGAATAAGGAGAAAGTTATTTCTGAGGAATTATGGTGTAGCTTTGAAGTATTGTAGCATTTAATTTGCACTGAGTACCTTAAAGAAATTGGGAGAGATGGCTCAAACTGTAGAAAGAGAGCACAGCTTTTGAGCATCAAAGGTGCTACTTTGGCAACTCTAAATTCTACTAAAACTTATTGTGTTTCTCTCTCATTTGGAATCCTATGTCTGCTTGAGCATTATGGGATATTTAATTCCCCTCAGACACCTTCACTCACTCAAACTTCAACTGTTTCTCTTGAATTCCTTTTCTGTGAAAACATTGTTGCTAACTTCAAAGAGAGGTATCACATCTGTAAGTGAACAGCCAAAGCAAATATTTTTAGGGCTGACTTCTTCTTAAAATATCCGAGTATTCTGCATTCCTCAACTATACAGGAATTTGCCCATTTCCTTAAACTTAAGGCAACCCCAACCTTGAGGTTCCCAAGGGGAGAAGTATTCCAGTAGGTAGGAAGAACACTTGAGATTTAGTTCATCAAAGAAAATATTGACACATTTAAGCCTTTAGCCAAACTTGCCCAGTACCATTCAAGTCTGAAGTAAAAACAGGGCTAAGACCCATTGCCAAAAGAAATAAATAGGGGATTGTTGTTTTTATATTTATGTCCTTGATCCATTTTGAGTTAATTTTTGTATAAGGTATGAGATAGGGCTCTTCCTTCTTTCTTTTGGATATGCTATCCAGTTCTCTCGGCACCATTTGTTGAGTAGACTGTTCTGGCCCAGCTGGGTGGGCTTAACACCCTTTTCAAAAATCACCTGACTGTAAATGTGAGGGTCAATTTCCGAGTTCTTCATTTGGTTCCATTGGTCAATCCGCCTGTCCTTATGCCAGTACCATGCTGTTTTTACCACTGTGGCTAAGTAATATGCTTTACAGTCAGGAAGTAAGAGTCCTCCAACATTGTTCTTCTTTTTAAAGACATTTTTGACTATTTGGGGCCCCTTACCATTCCAAATAAATTTGATTATTGGCTTTTTGATTTCTGCAAAAAGATGTTGGGAATTTTTGGGGACTGCATTGAATCTGTAAGTCAGTTTGGGTAGAATTGACATCATAATGATATTTGGTCTTTCATCCATGAACACAGAATGTCCTTTCATTTATATACATCTTCTTTGCTTTCTTTTAGTAATGTTTCATAGCTTTCTGAATCCAGGTCCTTTATGTACTTGATTAAGCTTATTCTTAAATATTTGTTTGTTTTAGTTGCTAATATAAATGAAATTTTTTTTCTGAT
>JAQZBX010039574.1:0-23013 GCA_029593785.1 Cabassous unicinctus
AAGCGAACCCGGGGCCTCTCATATGGTAAACGGGTGCTCTATCCATTGCGCCACACCCGCTTCCTGCCGTGAGGTTGCTGCATCAGCCCACCGCACTGCTCAGGCCGGCGTGCCCTCACAAGGAGGCCTCGGGACGCGAACCCGGGCCTCCCATATGGTAAACGGGGGCTCTATCCACTGAGCCACACCCGCTTCCCTACAACTTACTTTTGATTTAAAATGTTTTGGTAATGGATGGTGGTGATGGTAGCCTGACATTGTGAACATAATTAACAGTACCAAAATGTATGTCTGAATGTGACAAAAAGGGGAAATGTTGGACTGTATATATGTTAACAGGAAATCTTTTTAAAAACCCATGGAACTATACACTATGCAGTAAACCGTAAGTCAAACCATGGACTGTAGATAACAGTACAGTTATAAAAAATGTACATGATCCATTGTAACAACTGTTCCACACCAATACAAGGTGTTAATAATAGGGTTGATAAATGGGAATCCTGTATTTTATGCTTGATTGTTCTATAAACCCACAACTTCTCTAATTAAAAAATTTAATGTAATAATTTATAAGGTCTAATTTCAAATATTAATTAAATAGGACTTGTATAGTATGCTGCTTTTTTTTTTTGCTTTTCCAAAGTGCTTTTTTATTTTTTTTATAGTATACATTTTTAAATTGGAGTTTCCAAATTATATTGAATAATGTCACTCTTGGAAATTTCTCTGAAGCCTACACAGCCACATCTTGGATAAGTCCATATTTTGAAAGCTCCAATTTTGGGCAATTTCCAGTATGAGTGATTTCCTATTACTTCATCTACATTATATTGCCAAATTCTTACATAATCACATCTTCAAGAGGAGGAAAACTGCTTATGAATATTCTGTGAAATTTTATCTGCATCTTGTTGTTTCTTTCTTTGTGATAATTTAGAGTTAAATTAACTTAAAATATGAAGAGTGGGGACAGGACTTTAAAACACTCTATCAACCATTCTGACACAGGTTGTACAGTAGGATATTTAATATCATTTCTTCACCTTCCCAGGAAATGAGCTACACATATAGAGCAAAAGAACAATAGTTTATGAGGAATAAGCTCATCAAAGACACAATGAATTATTCATTATTTCCTCATTGTACTTTCTTTTTACTAGCCTGAGCTTTTTCCAAATAGAGGGTAAAGTAAAACACCTTTCCCTTTAGAAAAACACAAGAAAGCTAGAGTTTATCTTTATTACATCAAATAGCATACTCACATTAAAGATATTTAATCAAAATTCTGATAATGCTAAACACTGTTAAAATTGTGTAAGATTTAATGAAAATGAACAGATGAAAGTTCTAACAGTTTTAAGAAGGCGATTGCGGGAAAAATGAACCCTTCCTTTGTCTTAAAATAATTGCATGCTTAGGAAAGAGATTTTTAACTTTACATTTGCCACCTGGGCATGTAATTCCTGTCGATTTATCAAATCAGTTAAGCCAGGAAGATATAATAAACGGTAGAACTGAGATTTATAATCAGGTGTTTGCTTTGGTTGTTTTTTTGTTTTGTTTTTTTCCATCAAGTGTACAGAGTCCTTTCCCATATTTTCCATCTAGCTTCCCAGTGATCCTCCCTGGTAAGCAAGGCATCTAGTGTTATTATTTCCTTTCATTTTAAAGACCAACAAACTAAGGATCAGACAGCTAAAATAAATGACCCAAGGCCATATACTGGCCAGTTATTGGGTCCAGATACAAATCCCAGTCATCTTCCTCCAGGTAGTACTCTCTTCTTATACAAGAGCTAGGCTGCCCACTGATTATATTGTTGAAAGAAACTTCCTGAATCCCATTCATCCAGCTATGAGTCAGAAATACAAAAATAGAAAATAGAATAAGGCAAAGATGATTGAGAGCAGTGGGTACTATTGTGGTCGGCCTTGACGACTGACGTCATCCACCACAATTTCCTCAAAAGAGTCTCGCCGTCTCCACATGGCACAAAATCATCCAGAGGAAAAAAACTGGCAAATACTTTGTCAGAACACCTAGAGGACTGGTGAGCAGGAGGATTCTTTTTTCCCTCTCTATTGCTCTTCTTTTAAAAATAATCACATCTGCTGACAGATTTCTAGGTGCCAGGCAAGATGCCCAGCAAAAAGAGAATGCTATTTCATCTTTGCTCTTAAGAAATTTCCAATTTGGGGACAATCAAAGGCAAACAAGTATACAAATAACCATAATGCAACATACGAAAATGAATATAAGTTATACTCAAAGTACAAAGAACATGTACTTAAGTATATGAGGGAAAGAATAGGGTTATTTTGGAGTAAAAGCTGAAAAAAATCTTAATATATGTTCACTACAATGAAATAATGAAATAATTCTTTACATTTCCAGATCGGGAAAAATAATTAATTGCAATTTTAGTTAAGTTATATCACAGCTGAATATTCTGTAAAAGAAAGCCAGTGTCCAAAAAATATAGCCCAAAACCTGGGGAAGGAAAAGAATCTGTTAATGCTTCAAAGTAAGTCAGTGATATTATGGAGCCACAGATTTCTGAAATATTTTGCCTTCTATTCTGAGCACACTTTAGTTTAATAGATTCAATTAGATGCTCAAGACTTATTCGATTAGTTATTCTGTAGACCCAAAAATATTTGCAATATCCTAACTGAACATTTAAATATAAGAGACATAAAATGTTTCCTAGACTGATACTGAACTGAGATCTGAAATAGTTTCATTAGAATTTGCTTACTCTGTTATAACTGTGAATTGGGGGTTTGTTCCTGGGCTGGGTCTATGCTTTATTGTCCTGTTTCACAAATTATCACATGGACTGATATTCTGAAGAAGAAAATAGCATGTTTTCCTTTTCTCTCTGATGGGTGAAGGAAGAGATGCGAGTTGATGGGTAGGGGGTGTCCATAAAAATCAATGGATGAAGGAAATGGATGTGGCTCAAGCAATTGGGTTCCCTTCTACCATACAGGAGGTCCAGGATGCGATTCCCGGGGCCTCCTGGTAAAAGGCAAGCTGGACTGCGCAGCGACCTGGACCGAGCAGAGAGCTGGCCTGCGTGGAGAGCTGGCCTGCACAGGAGTGCTGGCCCATGCGGCATGCTGACCTGCATGGAGAGCTGGCACAGCAAGATGATGCAATAAAAAGAGATACAGAGGAGAGACAATAAGAAATGCAGCAGACCAGGGAGCTGAGGTGGTGCAATTGATATTGAGCTGCTCTCTACCACTCTGGAAGATCCCAGGATCGGTTCCCAGTGCCGCCTAAAGAGAAGACAAGCAGACACAGAAGAACACACAGAGAGCAGACAGTGAGCACAAAACAATAAGGGGCGGGGAGAAATAAAGAAAATAAAATAAAAAATCAATGGATGAATAATTAAAAAGATGGTATTAAATTAAATGCAGTTATATTTTGGAGTATAAATTTGAAAGTCACATGAATTTGAAAGATAAAATGTTGGACTCAAAAAGCCAACCAACCAACCTGTCTTTTATGGGTTTTAGGCTATGCTGCCAGAGTCTCTAGCCATTTGATTTCATTCTCTTTAAACCTTGGGGATAAGTTGATAAAAAACATTGCTCTACTTCATTCAGAAGAATTCTAAACATTACCATTTTGGAGAGTTTGCAAAGACTTTGAATAAAAAATGCATAGAGAGTCAGATACTTTGAACTTGTTTCTAATATCCAATATACTAGGTACGCATGAGCATTTCCTTTTTATCTTGGAAAAGTATTATTATTATTCTAATGTGGACTGGGTCATTGTCAGTTTCAGAGTGCCTACATCCACAAATGTCTTGAGAAAAAAATAATAAAAGAATAAACAGTTAGTGAGTGACATTATCCTTCTGAGGTAGAAGATAAAAGAGGAATGAATGGTACTGGGAAAACATACTGACCTAAACTTCTTTGAAGATGTCACCCAGGAGTACTCAGAACAAATTCTCCAATGACTAGAAAGTCTCTTTAGAGATTCAGCCTCCCGACAAGCTGTATGCTGCTCGTTTTGGGGGTGGTGTGTGTGTTTGGGGAGTGGGATGGGGGAGGTCATTAATCAGGTTACGGTGCTGCTGTAAGTGACAGGTAAACCATAGACGGTCAGTTCTATTCCTCTTGCAATTTAGGATGCCAGCTTCCAGTTTGTTATCTCTACAGACTTAGGTTCTCAATAACTCACACTGAATCAGAATCTCCATTTAGGTGCAGAAAGCAATGGCTTGACGGAAATGAAACTGCTGCATTATAGGACGTGAAACATTTACAGAAGCCAGTTGAGAAAAACAACTGATAACTGCTGAGGGGTTTAATGAGACAGATACAGTACCCTTTGTCTATATTCATAAAAAAGTTATTTGTACACAGTAAATAATAAAATCTCATGCTATACATGCTATTTCTTCTTCAACTTTTTAAATGTGTTTTTAAAACCTATTTTAGATAAATAAATACATAAATATCTAATGCATATAGATACCAAGTACTAAATCTGTATGAAAAACTAAAGCTGTCAACCCTCTCAGGATTTTGTCAATATATTCGGTGCAATTCTGCCAGTTCAAAGGCAAGTTCCCTGCCCAGCAAAGAGAGACCTGCCAATCAGAAAACTCACCACCGAGAAGGCTATGTTCTCAACAATGTTTTCTGACCTGGATTCAAGATGCACATTCCTTGAGCTTCTCTAGACTTGATCTGCTTTGTCATTATTCTGTTTCTCCACTTTCTTCTCAGTTTTGTCCTTCCAATTTGAATGCTCGTAGGATAATATCTTCCAGCTCTTTTTATTTACCTTCTGCTCTCCTGCTCTGCCACACAGTTCCTTGGGCTGCTCCTCTGACCACCTGACACCCCCAGGTGTGGGATCTCCCCTCCCAGTTATGCATGACTAACAGGTTGTGTGGTCCCGGAGCCTGCCTCCCTCCTGGCTTGGGGCAGACAGAAAAGAATCGGCAGTACTAAATATTAATTGAGCAGCAGTATTACCTATTTCCAATGCAATATTGAAAGGTATAGCAAAACAAAGACCAACCACCTATTCGTCACGTGTGTTAGATACTTTAACAATATTCCTTGAAGAAGTACCAGATAATAGGTAAATTTTACATCTGTGTTTAAAATAAAAAGAAAGGACTAAAAATAAACGTTTTCCTGATTTATATGTCTTTAAAACAATGGTAAATATGTCCATGTACTGTAGCAGTTTGGCAGTTTGATGTAATTATGAATTCCAAAAATAGATATTGGATCATGCTTGTAAACTGGTCTGCTAATCTGGGCATGATTAAGTTATGATTAGGGCATTAACTGGGCCACATCAGCAGGGCATTGAGCCCCACCCCTTGGTGGGGCAGGAATCAAATATAAAAGGCATAGCAAAGAACAGTGTTGGAGAAGTTTTGATGTTGGAGTCTTGAGCTGGAGCCCTGGGAAGTAAGAGAGCTTGGAGAGAAGGCCCCAGGATAGAGACAAGCCATTCGCCTGGTAGTCTACAGCTGGCCTTGGGGAGAGAAGCAAAGCCTAGAGAGCCTCATAGTCTACAGCTGACCTTGTGGAGGAAACAGAGGAGCTAAGCCTGGAGAGAAACGCAGCCCCGGGAAGAGAGGAACCCAAGAAGCCTGAACCCTGGCAAACGTCGGCAGCTGTCTTGCCCCAACACGTGGCAATGGACTTTGGTGAGGGAAGAAACTTCCACTTTATGGCCTCGTAACTGTGGACTTCTACTCCAAATAAATTCCCTTTATAAAGACCAACCAATTTCTGGTATTTTGTATCAGCACCCCTTTGGCTGACTAATACATGTACCTTCTTAAATTTCTATTTTAAAGGAGCAAAGTTGTAAAAAAAAGTCAAGAATTATTTCCAAAAATGTGCACTGTTACAAGATATCAGCTAGGCTATCTTCTGAAACAATAAAGAACTTACTATATTATCTCAGTTAGCGGAGAAGGGTATGCTCTGGGCAAAGCATTCTTTGTTTACCTTTAATGTTACCAAAAGTAGCTTGTGTGACACTGCCCATGGCAGGGAGATTTCTATGCTTTGTAATCACCTTTGAAATTAATTTTCAAGTGTATCTACCTATCTCCCCACACTTTTTATAAATAACCAGCTTTGCTATCATAAGTTATAACCAGAATTATAAGTCAAAATTCTTGAATTATTAAATAGGTAGAAGACAACTACAGGTTGAAAGCACAGACAAAGAAAAGAGTTCCAGTTACTATTGAAATATAATATGATTTAACTGTACCCTACCCCATTCCTTCATCCCTTGCTTCTTCTGACAGAGTTCTGATCTCCTGTTTGCTAAGCCAAATCATTCAAAAGTAACAATAGATCTGCATAATCAAGGTCTTCCCCAAAACCTCATGTTAAATATATTTTTCCACTGTCATTCACAGATTTCAGTCATGTGGCACCTCAGAGAAAACAACAATAATGCACTTATATAAACAAAAGTTTCCCTAACCTTGATGCTTCAGAAACTTTGATGGCTCCAGTGCTTTAATAAAAGGATTTCCATGTATCACATGAGCAATCTCATTTTTTAATCCTTCAAATAAATTTTCATCAAGAATAATAAAGCACAATTTAGGATATATTTTCATGAAAATCAAAAGTTCATAAAATGCATTAATGATTCAAAATGGTTTGTTTCTATGGTTTGGATGATTTTTCTCCAGTTATGCCAAAGAATGTTAAAGTCACTGTGACAGGGGCAATTCAGCATTATTTTAAAGTCTCTTTAAAGGTGGGAACACATAGTTTTTAAAGTATTTACAGTCCATATCCTATATCTGACATACTCTGCCCCAGAGTTTGCCATAAATATTTATTACCTAAACATTCTGTTCTTTTAAGTTCCTAAAGGCAAGGTTGATTGTGATTCCTCAAACTCACTCCAGATTTGCACATTCTATGACATACTCTCCACTCTCCCTCTCTCCCAAATGTCTTTGACTCTAAACAGTACACATGGTAAAATTTTCTTTCTTTATGTATTTGTAAAAGGAGCATTCATTTCTTTTAAAAAAATTTTAGAGTATGCTTGTGTAAATATTGGTCTCTATCTGTCCTCCATTTGAAAATTTTAGGGGTAAGGTTTGTGCCTTTTAAACTAACTTTTAATGACATGTACCATGGTGTCATATTTTGTTGTTATAAAGTGACTTAAGAAAAATCCCTTTATATTTCTAGCTATATATGCCATAATAATGTGAACAGAGTTTAAATTCTCAGTGACAAAAATCTAACCTATCAATAAATGTAAGAATATTAACATTTGTGGGTTTGTACACATGACAGATCCATTTCCAACCTTTCACGTAACATATATAAAATAAACAAAAAAGAAACTTTTATCTATTTTATTTTTTTGAAGGTTCCAGGGACACATACCTCTGAAATGAAAATAAAATTGGCTAATCTTTGGAACTATGTATTTTAAGAATAAGATTCTTAGAAGAAATAAGTCCACACTTATCATCATAGAGAACATGTGAAGATACAGCAAAGGGTGTTATAATGAACTCTTCTTAGGAATCATGGGGAAAGGGTTTTGTGTTATCTAAGTTTGGCATTATTTTGAAACTGGAGGAATTGTGATTGTTACTCGTTCATGAATGTCTATGCAAATTCCACAAAATAAAACATGGGGAGGTTATGGTACAAATGGTAGAAGTTGTAAACCCAGATCGTATGTAATGAAAATATTTTATTTATTTTATAAAGCTAGCACTGAAACCGGGATTTGGGGCTTTTTTGTTATATCAGCACACGTTATCTCTTCTGACTGATAAAGCAAGATAAACTATCTTTGCCAAGGACATGGTAAATCCTTGCTCTTAAAGCTTCAGCTCAGAAGTTACATACAAATCACTTCCACTCTCATTTCCTTGGCCAGAGGAAGACGAGGACAAACCTGAATGGGCAAGGAAAATATAATCCTTCTCTAGGGAGCGGCAGCAGATATTTCGAACAATAATAGAGTCAACTACATTTACCAAGAATGGTAAAGTTACAATAATAACACAGCAGAAACACAACCATGTTATTAATTTTTAGGGTTTCCTGCCCAAATGTTAAAATCTTGCTATTACCAAATTGATTTTCTTAATATATTTGGAATACTGGAAAGGGAACCAAAAAAAAGAGTAAATTTCTCACTATGTGATATAATGTCATATAATGATTCCATGTCCATTTTCACATAAAGTCATTCACCTAACATCACTGAAAACTTAACCAGGACCATGATTTCCACACTTATGAAAATGTATCTATGAAATTAAATTACAATTCCTAAACAAGGCTTTTTGACAATCTGTTCAAAACTACCGTTTCCATTATCAGGTCTAGCTGCCGATTTTCCTTTTTGTTCCATTGTTTCCTCTGCCCTCTTTTTGACAAATTTCAAGTTCCCAGACTTCATCTCAGCTGTCACACATCTTTTCTTGCTTAATTGCACCAGTATTTGATGAACCAGAACCTGTCACTACCTGTCACTGTTATTTTATATTCACTAGCACATTCAACTCAAGCCTTGCCCTAATGTGAAAAGTCTTAAAAAGTCTTTAGCAAGGAAATAACTCACCAGACTACTTCTCAAAGGCAATATGAGAAGAACTTTAAAATGAAAAGAAACAGGGGCTGACTAGAAATGTAAGATTTTAGCCTAAAATGAAGGTTAGTTAAATATTTTATGAGTATTGCTACTTGCATGAAACTGTTGAAATGTGTTTACTATAATTAGATTCAGTTAAGAAACTGGGTAAATTAATATGGAGAAGAGCGGTCAATTATTGAGAAATGCTTTGATTTTCTGATTTGTATACTTTGCAACATAAATAATACCAGAGTCTGTAATATAGTCAGTCACAAATTCCAAGGGAGTCTAAGATTCTGGATTTGAAAAAATAATAAACAAGTGGCACTAAGTTATTAAATATAGTGGAGGGTATAAACCTGGAACTTATCTAGAAGAGAAGATACATCTAGAAGAGAAGATTATCTAGAAGAGAAGTTACATAGCCAGAGGACTGTAGAGGATATAACAATCATGGTTTTGGGGGGCAAAGCAGAAAAACTATAAGGAAAAAGCGACATCTGATCTGGGCAAAAATGATGATTAGAATTCAGGCAGTGACCAAGACGATCAAGAAGGAGGGTAACCTCAAGGCAGAAAGGATAGCATGAGGAAAGGCACAGAGACAGGAAATCATAATTGATGTTATGGTGATAGCGAGGGGTTCAGATTGATTAGAAATCTGTGTGGGGGGTGGTTAGATGCTGGGAAAATTGGCTGAGAGCTGTGTCAGAGTGCAGCTTTAGGAAAAATATCTCTGCTGAATGAGTACGATAAACCAAGTGCTAGGAGCCAGTTAGAACAATGAATTGCCAAATAAGGAATTGATCGAGCTATTTCAGTGTTTCTAATTACAGAGTGAAAATGCTGTATTATAGGAAACAAATACTGAATCAGTACATTAAGAAAGTCTTCTTCTTTAGCAACAGTTTTAAATAATTAGGAGGTTTTGAAGTTCCAAAACAGATTATTTATGGTTGTGTGTGTATGGGAAGCCAGGAGGTATGGCAGTAGATTAATAGGCACAGATAAATAGAAAGTGGTATCTTCTAACACATTTTCTAATCTAGAAAGTGTATTATTGACATAACTCAGAAAAAAAAAGAAAAATTAGTAAGGATATTACTTCTTAATATTAATTAGTAAAGGGCATTGCATTTTTCAAACAATGCAATACTTCTGTATTTAACCTTCCTAATACGCTGAATGCTCAGTAGAGCAATTATTTATTCCCATTTTACAGAACAAGGAAATCGGCTCAGAGAGGCCCAGGCTTGCCCAATGTCATTTAGTAAGGTAAATGATAAGAGCTCAGATTTGAAACTGAGTGTGGGTCTTTTACTGCCCAACTGTTGCCCTCTTAAAGAGGTGGACTTATTAGCCTTTAGAGTCTCAGACAGTAAACCAAGCCTTTTAAGCATCATCACTGACCATTCATCAATTAATAAGAATAGTTGATTTTAAGGGCATTGGAATTGTTCTCCATGATATTGCAATGATGGATACAGGCCATTGCACATTTTGTCAAATCCTATAAAATTGTACGGTGCAAAGTGTAAACCATAAAGTAAACTACAGGCCATGGTTAGTAGCAATGCTTCAATATGTGTTCATCAATATGGTACAAATGTACCACACTAATGTAAGATGTTGCTAATGGGGAAAATGTGGGAGGGGGAGGGGGTGGGGTAAATGGGAGTTCCCTATGTTTTTGATGGAATTTTTCTGTAATCTAAAACTGCCTTAAAAATAAAGTTAAAATCAAAAGTTATCAACCCCTCCAAAAAAAGAATAGCTACTTTTAGAAAGTTATATTTTTCCTAGAAAACGGTCAATTGCATCTGTTTTCAAATGCATTGCAGAATATTATCCATAGTATATTCTTATGATTTTTCAAAATCTTTACTATCTTTATTATATGCCCTTTTTTCATTTCAAACATTATCTATCCCTCTCTCTTTTCTTGACTAGCATTGTCAGAGGTTTTCCTATTTTACTGGTGTTCTCTAAGAAACAGCTTTTGTTTTCTATCTTCTCTAGTATTTATTTGCTTTACATAATTTTTTCTTTTATCTTTTTAATTTTCATCCTCTGCTTATTCCATGGACTTACTCTGTGTTCTGACTTCTTGAGTAGATCTTTTTACCTACTAATTTTAATGTCTTGATTTCCATTATGATTTTTTCTTTAACCCAATAATTTGAATTATTATTTTTTTTAGTTTCAAAACTAAACTAGAGGTAGTGATAGATATCTTTCTATTGCTTTGTAGTTTAATTGCATTTCGGTCAGAAAACATGGTCTGTATGACATTGATTATTTAGATTTACTTAGAATTATTAGAATACATAAATTTGTTGTATTTATTATTTGTGTATGTGGGATATTTTTATAATTGCTCTATGTGTACTTGAAAGGAATCACTTCTCTTATCAAGCTTGGTAATAAGTTGTTCAAATTCTGTAATCGCTACTATTTTTTTGTTTTCTTGACTAGCACTTTCTGAGAAAGTTACAGATTTATAAATTTCTGCTTATAACTCTGTCAATTTTCTTCTGATAACAGTTTTAGGATTTTGATATATGTAGAGAGCTGTAAAATTCTATACTTTCTTGACGGATGCTTACTTTTATCATTAACTCTATACCTTGTAAATACTTTTTGCCTTGTCTTCAATTTTATCTAATAGTATTGCTCGTAGCTGTCATATGATTAGTGTTTGCCTGATCTAATTTTTCTATTCCTTTATTTCCAACCTTTCTTTTTTCCTCTTATAAACAGCACACAACTGCATTAAAAAAAATCCAGCATGAGGATCTCTGTCTTTAATACATGAGTTTAGCTGGTTTGTTTTTATTGTAATAACACATTTATACTTAATTTTGCTGCTATTTTTTGTGACTTCTCTTAACCATGGTTTTTCCTGTAATTTTTCCCTTTTTCTGCCTTTACTAGTTTGATTGATTGTTTCACCCTCTACTAGTTCAAGGTTTTAAGGGACTACACTCACATTTTTAACATATATATTTAACAAACTACAAAACTAATTATCATTTACTTTCTGAAAACTAACCAAAATAGAACTTTAGGGCTTTTTTCTAAACATTCTCATATCATATTCTATATTATTTATCTAGAATTTAGTTTTCCAACTTTTTCTTAACTAAAATTATAGTTTAAAAAATTAACTTTTTCTTTTGCAAAAATTTACTGCACAAATCAAATGTGCACAGTTTTTAGTATAATTGGAAAAATTATTTCCTTCATTTCTTTTAAAGATATTATTTTAAAGTTTCTTTCATATATATATATATATTTGTAATCCAAGGCATTTTAGGTATTCATTCTTCCATTTGTAATACCTGGTTGCTTTTCTCCTTCATTGATTGGTGTTGCTTGTGATTTTTTTTTTTTTATGTGGGTAAAAATCAAATTTTTCACAATACATATCAATATTTGTAAAATGATATATAAATACATATAGGTTAACAAGGGAGAGAGAGAGAAGGGTAGGTTGTGAGCCATCACCCATATGGACATAATCTATGCTTGTAATTTTTGTCCTCACACATTTATCAAGAGTTGCTTTCGAACTCCTGGGAGCCTCCTTGTTGCTCAAATGTAGCCTCTCTCTAAGCTGAACTCAGCATATAAATACATTACCTTCCCCCCAGCATGGGACATGACTTGCAGGGATGAGCCTCCCTGGCACCGAGGGATTATTACCAAGCACCAACTAGCAATGCAACTGGAGAAAGACCTTGACCAAAAGGGGGAAAAAGTAAAGACAAATGAGTTTATATGACTAAGAGACTTTAAAGTGAGTCGGGAGGCCATCCCAGAGGTTATACTTATGCATGTCTCAGCAGGATCTCTTTGACTGCCAAAGTAGATAATACTGAAATAGTGGGCTCCTGAGGACTCTGGAGACATCCAGACACTATAGTCAGGGCAGATAGCTCAGGAGTTTGGTGCCTTGCCAGTGGGCCCTACTTTGGAATTTATGCTCCCCAGTGTGACAGAGTTGGACTCAGTTGTGGTTTCCCTACACATGGCTCTTCTGTTCTTTTATCTGAACCTATAATTAATACTAGAGTTGGTAGGTGTATGTCTAAGAGACTTAAATCTTTGGGCTGTCCATATGCCAGCTGGGCCATGAATCTCAACGGAGTTGCAACACCTAATCTCCAGTTCATTGGTCTCACCTAGGACAACTAACAAGGAGGTGATGATGGACAACTACCATACCAAGGAACCCAGAGTGTCTACAACTGCAAGCAAGAGAGTCCCATCCATCGGCTCTATGGGATCTCAGCCCCCTCTCAATTAGAGGTGGAGTGGGCATCACCATCCCAAAATCCTCAGGACTGAGGAATGAACTATGGACTAAAGTAGACTTACTGGTATTCTACTATAGACTCATTGTGATTCCAAAAATGGAAGAAATTATATCACTGATGTGGAGGCAGTGGCCACTGGAGGTTCTGAGGGGAGGGAGAGGGAAAAACAGGCAAAATACGGGAGCATTTTCGAGACTTGGGAATTGTCCTGAATGACATTGCAACGACAGATACAGTCCATTATATATTTTGCCATAACCTACAGAATTGTGTGCAAGAGTGTGTAAACTACAAGGTAAACTTTAATCCATGCTTAGTGGCAATGCTCCAAAACGTATTCATCAATTGTAACGAATGTACCTCACTAATGAAGGATGTTGTTAATATGGGAAAGTGTGGGAAATGTGGGGAGCGGGGCATATGGAATCCCCTATATTTTTTATGTAACATTTATGTAACCTAAGTATCTTGAAAAAAAAAAGTTGTTTTCCATGATAGTTTCGTGTTCCAGATTCTGGTAGTTGGACGTTTTGTTTGTTGTTTCTGTAGCTCAATGGATGGCACCAATTTTGGACCCATTTTTAAATTTTTTTAAGGTCCATGTTTCCCAGCTTTTGGTTCCCACTTCACAAAGCACGCCACACAGTGAAGGCACCTGGTTTTGCTTTCTCATGTGTGACGCTTTTTCCATTCCAGGTCCCAGGTGATCAGTGGAGAAGTCAGCAGCTTCCCCATCCTCACACAGATTTTCTTGTCCCTGTGTCAGAGACTGGGCTGCCCTTTAAAGCTCCACAGGCAATACCTGGAGCTCTGTTTCCCTCAGCATCACAAACCCCCACCTTTCACTCTTAAGCCCTTGTTCTCTTCTCATATGACTAAGGTCATTCGGCTTCAATACGGGCTCATTGCTCTCATTCTCACTGGTGATATCTGGAGATTTCTCTCAAGTTCAGCTCCACATTAAATCTCTATTTACCTGTGTGCAGGATGCAGGTGCGAGGTACAAGGGGTGAGGGATAGGAGGTGGCTTACCTGTGACATTTCAGTCTACCATATTTTCTACAAGTCTAAATGATTTTTTTAGGAACTGTATTGAAACTTAACAACATAGATATAGAAAGCATGCTGATTGACTTTTAAAGTGTTTTTTTTTCTCTTTAAAGTTCATCAAGATTACCATACAATCTCCTTTATGAATGGTGTCACCTTCCACCTGGTATCTTCACAGGAAACATAACTACAGTTAGAAATCAGGATATATGGATACGAACTGTCTCAATACTCGGCCAATATGTACAAATATGTATATCTTAGATGTGAATCCAAGGTAATGGTAGACTTTGCCTTGAGAGTACCTTCCAGATAACTGTATAAAACCTACCAATCAACCAACAAAAATAAATGAAATGCTCTTTTACCTATAAATGGAAAAGCGGTTCTAGGCATCTTCCATAGTGAATATGTCCTTCTTGCTTGCTTACTTTTTAGCAAGACTGAGTCAACCAAAGGCAGTGGCCAAGCTGGGAAGAAAGGTGGGTTGTTGCTCAGAATACAGGAGAGTGAGAAAACCTGGATGTTTTTTTTTTTTTTCTTCTGAAGAGTTTGAGACTATTCTAAAATCATTCTATGAAGATACATTCTTTGCATTTTTTAGTTCTTTATATTTTTCATTCTTAGGTATTATCTGCACCTTAATTTTCTCTAAAAGTGTGCACAGTTAAAGAATAATTATAATTGAATATGGTACAAAAATATAAATGAAACCTAAGAATAAGTTGCTAGGTTAATGTTTTTGAAGTAAAGGAAAGAATATACGTTTCTACTAAAAAAAATTGTACAATTTGTTATTTACAAAAAGTAAGAACACATCTTCTGTTTCTACGTCTCCTGACCTCTATTTGGTCTACTAAGGGTAAGAGAAACATCTAATTTTAGCACCTCACACCACTAGATGATATTCCTAATAAGTTTATGATTTAATACTGTGAAACACAGGAAACTACATGCATCTATTATTGTCAAACAGATTTCATAAGATGGTCTTAATTCTAGTAACTTTCAGTTTTTCTTCCTATTGAAAAAAAAAATCATAAGGGTTTAAAGCCGTAAACTATTGCATCCAGAAATATCATTTCATCAATTAACTCACCAATGAAGCTTGTCTGATGAAAATTACACACTGGGTGTTTTTAAAAGGAGCTCTTTCAAGTTTTCATTTTAAATAATAATTGCATTTCTTTAACATATTTCTTTGTAATTAGTATATTTAAAATGGGGTTTGAATTTTATTCAGCTACCATAAAACTTACTTCAACTTCTTTGGACTAATTCCCTAATAAAATGATTAATGACGAGAGCATAATGATACATTTTATTTTATAGCTCCTAGGATATACAAGTACTTTATTACAGATTTCATTGCCTTTATCAGTATTATGAGGCAGACAGGATAAGAGCATGTTATTTTTTTATGGGAATTTAAAACACAAAAGAGGTTAAAGCCAATGTCAAACAACATTCAAACATTTTGTGTCCATGCATATGCATATTAGTTCATAAATATGGGGAACATTTGTTGTACATAAATATTTCATATATGTGTCTACTACAAACCAATGTGGCCTGCCAAAATGAGGAAGGCTTACAGCTTTGCAGACTGGCTAAACTCTAGCAGATACCAACTTTTTTCCTATTTGCTTCATTTCAGTGAACTTCAGAAAAGTACTCTAGGGAAAAAAAATAGTTCTATAAAAGAATTTAAAGTGATATTAATTCATTTGACTTGACATTTTTCTGTCTTTCACTAAATGTTGATACCTTGAGACCTCCCAAAACTAGGTTGGGGATTACTGCTGCAGTTAAACAATATGCATGTGAGAAATAGTCTTGGGAATGTTGAGAAACACCTGCTCCAACTAAAAACTCAAAATCTTGTAGCTTATTAGTGCAGAGTTGGTTCTGGAGTTTGGATTTCCTGAAGTCTAGACCTCAGAGCTTTCTACTCTGAGCTTGAGAAACACAAGCTCAAGCACAAGTGGGTTGCAATGCTTTGTACCCACTTTCTTCAGTATATGTTGCAAAGTAACGCCAGTATATATACCAGTTTAAAAGAACCATTAAAGTACAGTCACTGCCATAAAGACCGATTTAAAAGACCCACTGTAATACAGCCAATTTCTAAAATCAACAATAAGCCTCATTTTGAAATTTTATTGTCTATTCTTACGTTGACCACTAAGGAACATACCTGCCCCAGGCTGCCTCATTTGTAGATGCTTTATCAACTGGAACACAGGAGGAGTCCAAGATGGTCGATCTGTTCATCTTGTAGCAGAAGCCACAGTCTGGGTCCAACATACATTCATTACAGTAACTGTAAAATGAAAGGGTAACAGTCACTATGGCAGAAACAGCGGGCGCTCACCTTAACACGGCAGTCCATGCACTCCCCTGCATTTCCCACTCTCCTCTGCAATTAAACTGAGGCCGTGTGGCTAGTCTTGACGGCGGCAAGCGACATGTTTCGAGGCAGGCGAGGGCTGGCCATTCTCTTTCATCTCCCGCTTTCCGGCTGCAGCATCCTGGAAGCCAGCTTGAGATGGAGGAGTCTTGCATCGGAGACACTTGATGGAGAAGGGCCCCGGCTGACCTGCACCACATAAACTCTTGCTGTCCTAGGCCACTGGGATTTGTTACCTAAGCACAGACTGGTCCATCCTGGCCCAAACCCAACTGGTTCCAAATTGTACCAAAGCACTGATTTCTCTTGTTTCCTTTATGTACTATCAATTTTAAAAATTGGAAATAGTTTTTTTTCCCAATATATATCCTGAAATAGAATATTCAAACAATTAAAAATATATATGTTTTTTAAAAAAACCCCACCACCCAATCATGGTCACTGTTAACATTTTGGTGGATGGCTGCACTTTTAGCAAATACATATTGAATATCAACTGTGTTATACTCAAAAGAAACAGGTAGAGGAAAAAAGGTTAACCTTTCCCTTATATCTACTGGTAGGATCACAGAGATAATCAATTAATCATTGCTCTCCTGACTGCTTTATCCTAACGGCAGGAAAATTCTAAAGAGGCAAAAATATTTAGGGGCAGGGTTTTCCAACCTAAGCCTACAGTATGCTTGTAGAATGAGCTTTCTAATGGTCAAAGAATCATTGCCAGACAATTCTGGAACACCTCATCTACAGTAGGCATGTGAAAGACACTGGAGAAACTAAGAATAAGTCAAATTCCCTTCTCTTTGGTAGATATAAGTAAGGATGATAAACAGACTAAACAAGTAAACAATGGCAATATAAAATAATTTAGGTTCAAATTACCCAAAGTACGGAGGCCCATTCATTTTGCCTGTAAGAGCTGGAAATAACTTCAGAGTTGATATCTGAACAAGATCATAAAATACACCAGGCAAAGAGGGAGAGGGAAGGGCATTGCAAGGAATTGCTTATTTTGTAATTAAAGATCAGTCAGCACAGACTTATTAAATATCTACTGTGTACAAGTATTTATACTAAGAGCTGAAGTGGGAGAAAGCGCGTTAGAGTTACTGGAAGTCATCGGAAGAAGACCCAAGGGAGAGTACTGCTGAAACCTCAAAATCAAAATTCCTCTTTAATTTAGTTAAATGCGAAAACATTGGCATTGTTTAAGAATTAGATTTATCTTCATTTCAGCCTCCTGTAAACTTCTCCTTTGGCAAACAGTCGTTCTTTTGGCTGAGACTTCAACCCTAGGCCAAAAGCAAAAAAGAAGCCTTTCAAAAATCTAATGAAAGATCAACATACTTTAGAGAGGTGATTCACAAAGTAAATATAATTTGTCCACACCTGTGATAAGCACAGTAAACAAACTAATAGAGAGCTTTAGAAGTAAGTGCCCTGAGCATCTGCCTTTGAGAATGAGAATAGGTAAATTTGGAGAGGAAGGCAATTCCTACTAGTATTTTGTTTATTCTGCCTATCTGAGTTTGAATCTAACAACCCTAATTGTTCAAAAAGCCTTAAATGATACTCATTTGGGAAAGACCAAGTCACCCACTTGCAGAGAGAAATGGTTTGCTATTTCTCTGAAAATAGGTAGTTCCTATAAAAAGCCAAAGTGCATAATGATAAAGGCTAATATTTACTGTGTGGATGTCAGACACAAGAAGGGTTATCCATAACTGCTTTACCTCCATCTCTCATTCATGCATCTAACTCTGACCACAACCTCCCATTCTTCCAGCTTGCTTCTTGAATGATACCCGCCCCCCGCCCCCATTCAACAAATACAAATACTTTACACCTACTATGTGTTAGGCACTATTCCAGGTGCTGGGACACAAGAGTGGAACTTACTTGTATATTAGACTGCCTGGTGACCTCCAGTTAGCTGATTCCTCTTCTTGCTGACTATTCATAGCTGTTCCCATTCTTTACTTCCCTCTTTATCCATCTTATTGCCTATCCATCATTTCAGTATCCTAAATTTCCCTGCCCTCTATCTTTCACCCCACCTATCAGGCAAAAATCCTAGACCTGTATCACCCACACAGCCAAATGCAGTAGCGAAAATCACACAATAGGGCCTATTAACAGTTCCCCTATAATTCACAATCACTGACCTCAAATGGACCTTGAACAAGCCTAAAATTCTAAATAGTTTTCTCTAATCAGATCTAAACAAAGACTATTTCAACCACCCTACACGAAGGCTATTCTTCAAATCTCCAATGCTCCATTACCCTTCACTCCCTGCAAATGACCTCAACTTCAGCTTTACAGAGCAAGTAGACGAGAGTAGTAAAGATGGGAACTTTGTTACCTTCCCAATAGCAAACATAGAAACCATCTGACTTTTTTACTCTCCAGTTACAAAGAGAAGCTGTTCTTACCTAAGGCCAATTTTTCTATCTGGGCTTTCATTCTGTCCCATCTCCTTGGGCTATCTCAGACTCTTTTGATTATTGCTCCTTCTTACATCCAACATCATAAGGCGGGAGACCTTTTTTTTCCCTTCCTTTTTCTTTCTGGAAGGCTACTTGGAACCAAAGCAAGCACCTAAAAGGAGCTAATACTAAATAAGCAGAAGAAGGCTACCCAGGCTTATTGAAAGCTCCAAGCAATGGAGTGACGGCATCTTTTTCTCTGCTCCATTCATTTCCTGCCCTCAGCTTGCCATTCCTGGAACAGCGTGTTGCAAGTACATCTGCACTCATAAGCGCTTTCCCCCCTTCTTTATTCTTTTTTAAAGTAGGCATTTACAGCTATGTATTTTTCTCTAAGCACTGGCTTGGCTGCATCCCATAAGCTTTGATATGTTGTGTGTCCATTTCCATTCATCACAAAGAATTTTCTCATTTCCCTTCAGATGTCTCCTTTGACCCACTGGTTATTTAAGAGTGTGTTGTTTAATTTCCACATACTTGTGGATTTCTCAAATTTCTTTCTGTTACTGATTTCCAGTTTCAATCCACCGTAATTGTAGAACATATTTTGTACGATTTCAATCATTTTAAATTTACTTAGGCTTGTTTTATGCTCTTGCATATGGTCTATCCTGCAGCATGTTCCATGTGCACTCGAGAAGAATGTATTTTTTGCTTTTGTTGGGTAGAGTATGCTATAGATGTCTGTTAGGTCTAGATGATTTACAGTGAATATCCTAATCTTTAAGCATCTTAACCTTATGGGTTTCCAATAGTCTTCACCTCACTTAACTTCATACATGTCTGGGAATTGTCATCATCTAGAACAAGGGTTAGCAAACTACCACCCTTGTGACCAATCGGCACATCACCTGTTTTTGTATATCAGTCCAATTACTTACTGTCTATGGTTGCTTTCCTGTTAAAATAGCAGAGTTGAGAAGCTGCAACAGAAATAGTTTGAACCTGTCCAAGTCAGAAAGAGGCCAGTACCTGCCATTTTAACTCTTCCCCTGGCATGAGGGGAAGCGGGGCTGACTGAAAATCACATTGATGGTAGGGACTGGCTTCTTTCCACCCAGATCAAACTGCAGCCCTATCCTAGGCTCCAGCCCCATCTCCAGCAGGGAGGAAGCTGGCGGGACCTGTACCAGCCTCTCCAGGCAACTGCAGGCACTTTCGGCCGGCACAGACTGAATAGTCGGACACCTGGGGCTCCAATCCCTGGAACCCATTAGGATAGGAGGGGAAATGTGTTTCCTGGGCCTGACCAGGCAACTGCAGGAGCTTTCACCCTGCATGAACTGGTTTGTTGAATGCCTTCTAATCCATCTCTACCCCTCCATCCCCATAGGATAGGAGGGGTCTGTTGTTTCCTCAGCCTCTCTCGAAAACTGCAGGTGCTTTTGGGCCTGCACAAACTCAACTGTTGGGCACCTGTGGCTCTACTCCCACCCCTGATAGGACAAGAGGTATTTTCCCAGCCTCTCTTGGTAACTTCAGGTGCTTTTGGCCCACACAGACTGAATAGTCGGACACCTAAAGCTCTATCCCCACCACTAAACAGGAGAGCAGGGGGCTGGTGTTTCCTCAGCCTCTCTGGGCAACAGCAGGTACTTTCTGCCTGCATGAACTGAACTGTTGGGCACCTGTGGTTCCATCCGCACTCCCTAAAGGGCAGAAGGTGCAATGCTCCCTCAGACTCTCAAAGCAACTGGAGGCACATTTGTCCCACACAAATTAGATTGTTGGGCCCTCCAGAGGGTCAATACCCACCACTGGCAGAGGAGGAGAGGGGCCAGTGCTACAGTCTATCTGGACAACTGCGATCATTTTGATGTGCATGGCATAGATTGCTGCCCACACCTGCAGCTCCATCTCTGCCCCAGGCAAGGGAGGAAGGGGTGTGAAGCTTCATCAGTCTCTCCAGGCAACTACAGATGGTCTTGGCTAGCACAACTTGTATTATTACACACAGCTGTGACTCTGTCCCTACCCCTGACTGAGGAGAAAGGTGAGAGAAGCATCATCAATTCCTGGGACAACGCAGGGAGCTTCAGCTTACAGTACCAACTACAACCAGAAAGGGAGAAAGGGCAAGAAAGCCCTAAATTAAATACATCTAGTAAGCCAAGACACCAACAAAAAATTACAATCCATACCAAGAAACAGGAAGATATGGCCCAGTCAAAGGAACAAGATAAGCCTCTAGATGACATAAAGGAGTTAAGACAACTAATCATAGATGTTCAAACAAATCTCCTTAATAAATTCAGTGAGATGGCTAAAGAGATTGAGATATTAAGAAGACATTGGATGAGCACAAAGAATAATTTGAAAGCATACATAGAAAAATAGCAGATTTTAAGAGGATGAAAGGCACAATAAATGAAATGAAAAATACACCAGAGGGAAGCAGTTGTGGTTCAAGCAATTGGGTTCCTGTCTACCATATAGGAGGTCCAGGGTTGGATTCCCGGGGCCTCCTGGTGAAAAGCAAGCTGGCCCGCATGGTGAGCTGGCCCAAGCGGACAGCTGGCCCTCGCAGAGTGTTGACTTGTGCAGGAGTGCTGGTCCGCACGGAGTGCTGGCCTGTGCAGAGAGCTGGCACAGCAAGATGATGCAACAAAAAGAGACACAGAGGGAAGTGGGTATGGCTCAATGGATAGAGCTCCCGTTTACCATATGGGAGGCCACGGGTTCACTTCCTGGGGCCTCCTTGTGAGGGCAGGCTGGCTGGCCCGCACAGCACAGTAGGCTGATGCAGCAAGACCTCACACCAGGAAGCGGGTGCGGCTCAATCGATAGAGGCCCCGTTTACCATGCGGGAGGCCCCGGGTTCACTTCCCGGGGCCTCCTTGTGAGAGCAGGCCGGCTGGCGCGGCACGGTGGGCTGATGCAGCAGGACCTCACAGCAAGGGGGAGATAAGCAGACATAGAAGAAACACGCAGCAAATGGACACAGTAAAACACAAGCAGCGAGGGGGGGATAAATAAATAAATAAATAAATCTTTGAAAAAAAAATAAGAGACACAGAAGAGGGACAATAAGAGACGCAGCAGACCAGGGAGCTGAGGTGGCACAAGAGATTGAGCAGCCTCTCTCCACTCTGGAAAGTCCCAGGATTGGTTCCTGATGCCGCATAAAGGGAAGAGAAGCAGACACAGAAGAACACACAGAGAGCAGACAGCGAGCACAAAAACAACGAGGGAGGGAGGAATAAATAAATCAATCTTTAAGAAAATACACTGGAGGCATATAACAGCAGATTTGAGGAAGTGGAAGAAAGGATTGGTGAGCTTGAAGACATGGCCTCTGAAAGCAAACGTACAAAAGAACAGATGAAGAAAAGAATGGAAAAAATTGAAGAGGGTCTCAGGCAACTAAATCATGGCAAGTGACATGCAAACATATGTGTCATAGGTGTCCCAGGAGAAGATAAGGGAAAAGCGGCAGAAGGAATATCTGAAGAAATAATGGTATGAAGGACATAGATATCCGTATCCAAGAAGTGAAACACAATCCCATCCTAATAAATCTGAATAGAACAACTCTGAGACACATACTAATCAGAATGTCAAATGCTCAAGACAAAGAGAGAATTCTGAGAACAGAAAAGATAAAAACGAAGCATAACATACAAAGATACCCAAGAAGATTAAGTGCCGATTTCTCATGAGAAACCATGGAGACAAGAAGGCAGTGGTATGATATAATTAAGATACTGTAAGAGAAAAACAGTGAACCAAGAAAGTTGTGTCTGGCAAGCTTGTCTTTCAAAAATGAGGGTGAATATAGAATATTAACAGATAAACAGAAACTGAGAGAATCTATAACCCAGAGACCAGCTTTGCAGGAAATACTAAATGGAGTGCTATAGCCTGAAAAGAAAAGACAGGAGAGAAAGGCTTGGAAGAGAGTTTAGAAATGAAGATTATATCAGTAAAATAACTAAAAGTCTCAAAAGAGTGGTGAAAATAAAATATGACAGATAAAACCCAAAGGTCAAAAAGTGTGAAATAAGAACTGCCTTTACAGTAATAACATTGAATGTTAACGGATTAAACTCCTCAATCAAAAGAAACAGGCTAGTGGAATGGATAAGAAAATATGAGCCATCTATATGCTGCCTGC
>JAQZBX010039575.1:0-22994 GCA_029593785.1 Cabassous unicinctus
TAATGTCTGCCAGGAGTGAAAGAAGAAAATAAGGACAGGCAATAAAAGTGTTAAAACAAAAATTAATATATATATATATATATATATTCAGCCAAATATTAGAGTGAATTTTGCTGAAATGCTTAATCTCAAAGTAATTATAACTTACACAATGGCAAATATACAAGTAGATAAACTGGCCCTCAAAAGAATTCCAAAGACTTGTTCCCAGCAAAAGAGCCAGGATTCTGTCTAATAGTATTAACCAGCAGAAAGAACACATTGATAGCAATGAATTATACCATGGAAAGAGAAGCTCATAACAGTCATAAATATAAAATACTAATCACAGCTTCAGTTCTTTATCAAATATATACTTGTAATGCTTTCTACAGTTTGCAGAATACTCAATCTAGAGTCCTCATTCATTGCTCTACTCTATGACAGAAAAATTTAGTGAGAGGAAAATGTATTTTGTCATCTTAGAAAGGATTTTTATTTTTCATTTCAACTGTGCTTTATTCAGCTACACAACTCAAAACTTTGTACAAAAACAAAAGTTGTATTCTTCCTATTCTACATTCATCGAATCAATATGAAAAAGAAGTCATTAGAATTCAGAAGATCTTTTCATTCTACATATAAACAATAACCTTTACTCTTTACCTCATATAGATTAAACATTTTCTACATTTTCAGAACTGGATCAGTCCAATTTTAAGCAGACCCAACAGAAATAAATGCAATGGTTTAACTGATACATAACCGTTCCTTAAATTTCTTATATTGTCCCACAGCTTCCAAAATTATTTCATTCTCTCTAGTACCTAAAAACTCAAGTAGGATAGAAAGAGAAGTGGTATTATTCCTGTCTTACAAGGGGAATAATTAAAACTTATCTGAGATAACATGATTTGGCCAAGGTCACAGACCTTTGAAGTAGCAGTGCCTGGATTCAAACCAAGATTTTCTGACATCTTGTTATTCCTAAGGATCTTTTTGCCTCTAGAATATATCCATTTAAATGGTATGGACACTAAAAAGAAGGGGAAAGGCGCCTTTAAAATTGCATAACATTTTCCTTTTATTTGTACAGGAGGAAGTATAATTCTTGAATAATTAATGTTAAAACACTGACATCAATTTTTTAAAATTCTAACAAATAAATCAATATAAGAAAATAAATGGTCATGTACCTAATAGTCTAAACTAGAAGATTTATTTAGTAGTTAAGTAAAATATTGGACACATTCATAATCTAATTTACATATTCATACAAGATCTCCTAAGTATTTAATCAACTATAGACTATTCAAAAATGGTATTGTTATATTCTTACAACATAGTCCAGGTGACTTTTAAAGTTTAGAGCAAATGTATTAAAGAAAAATAAATTTCAAATATTCTTAAATATACATTGAATTTTTGTTTGTTTGTTTTTCCTAGGCAACACAATACCTGGCATACAGTGAGTACTTAAAAAATGAGCAATGAATTTTTCAAATGTATATTCTCCAATTTAAATGACTGAATAATAATTCTCCAGTTAAGAACTTCAATAAAATATAATTCTTGGCTATAAAGAAAAAAAAGGAGAAAACCACCAATCCACAGATAGACAAGTATTTACTTGGTAGCAAACTACCGAAATTGAGCATCTCTCAAAGTGTGGTCTATATACCACTATGCAGGTATCTCCCTTGCTGGCACAAGGACAAATGTGGGTGACATAGTCATCTGGCAGGATGTTCAACGGTTCCAGATCATTCAGTATCAGCCTGCAGCCTAAGGTAAGGATAGATGCAGCAGTGCAGTCTAAGGAATAAAGTGAGAAACAAAAGAAGAAAAAGGCCCAGTAAGAGTCAGCCCCACATCCTGGACCCTAGTCCCCCTAGTAACAGAACCAGTCGAGTGCAAGTACTCATTAATCTGTAGCCACAGGCTTGCATGCCAACATGTCCCACCTGCCTCCAATCCCTTACCTCTGCTCCTTTCCCTGAGAGTTACAAAAAAAATGTCTCTGCAGGTCAGAGGACCACTAGGACCCCATTTTCTTCCTGTCTTTCATATAGTTTCCTTCCTAAATAAGTATATTGATACGTAAGTGTGTTTAAGTTAGTCATTTTAAAAGAATATTAACAAAGTAACCCAAGTGTTTCATGAATGTGAAAAAAATAATCAAGTTAACACATTACTAAAATTTGAGAGTGTTGAAATATATAATGCAAGATAAGGGGGAGCCTAGATTATTTCTTCCAACTCTGCTTCATTCTTACAAGTCATGTAACCCTTAAGTTTCCTCACCTTTAAATAAAATTTACAATTTTAAAAAATAAATATTATACTCTAGTCATGCTGAAAAATGTCTTAAGTGACACATCCTACAATATTTAAAGGTGAAGTGTAATGTCTGTAGCTTACTTTCAATGATTTAGTGAAAAATGTGTGTATATTATGTGTGTATATATATATATTACATACACATATATAAAGCAAATCCAGCAAAATGTTGACAACTTCCAAATGTAAGTAGTGAGGATATAAGTGTTCAATGTGCTATTCTAACAAATTTTATATATGTTTGAATTTTTCATAAAAAGATGGAAAAAAAATTAGATTTCTGCTAAAAATCTGCACTTATAATAAACTTTCAAAGGTTTTTTTTTTTTTTACTTTATATATTTTTTAATTCATTATCGTTTTAACCATTTTAAATGGACAATTCTTTGGCATCAAGTACATTGACAATACTGTATAACTTTCCCTACTGTCTATTTCCATTATCCTAAATCAAAACTTATACTCATTTAGCAATAAACTTCTCATTCTCCCCACCTGCCATATCTGGTTACCACTATTCTGCTTTCTGTCTCTATGAATTTGCTTATTCTGAATATTTCATATAAGATAAATCATACAATATGTGTTCTTTTGTGCCTGGCTTTTTTCACTCAACTTCAAGGTTCATCCATGTTGCACCATGTACCAGTACATCCCTTCTTTTTATGGCTGAATAATATTCCATTGTACGAATAGATCACATTTTGTTTACTCACCTGTTGATGGACACTTGGGTTGCTTCTACCTTTTGGCTATTGTGAAAAATGCTGCTATGAAGACTCCTGTACAAATATGTCCAGGTCTTTGCTTTCAATTCTTTTGGGTATATACCTACAAGTAAAGTTGCCAGGTCATATGGCAATTCTGTGTTTACTTTTCTGAGGTACCACCAAATTGTTTCCCACAGTAGCTGCACTGCTTTACATTCCTACCAACAATGTATGAGAGTTCCTATTTCTCCACATCTTCATCAACACTTGTTATTTTCCGTGTTTTTAGTAGCAGCCATTCTAGTGGGTGTCTTAGATACTTATTGGCCAACTGAATATCATCTCTGGAGAAATGTCTATTCAAATACTTGGTCCATTTATTAATTGGGTTGTCTCTTTGTTGTTGAGTTGCAGGAGTTCTCACTATGTTCTAAATATTAAACCCTTATCAGATATATACTTTCCAAATATTATCTCTATTCTGTAGGTTGTCTTTACTTTCTTACTAATGTCCTTTGATGTACAAAACTTTTTAATTTTGATTAAGTCCTATTTTATCTATTTTTTTCTTTTGTTGCACACACCATTAACTACTAAAAGTTCCTGAAGGTATTTCCCTGTTTTCTTCTAAGAGTTTTATAGTTATTAGATCATATATTTAGGTCTCTGATGTATTTTGAATTAATTTTTGTATACGGCAAGATTTAGGAGTTCACATTCATTCTTTTGCATGTGGATTTCCAATTGTCCCAGCACCATTTGTTGAAGAGACTATTCTTTCCTCATTGAATGAATGTGGCACCCTTGTCAAGAATCAACTGGCTGAAGATATAAAGATTTAACTTGGAACTCTCAATTCTATTCCATTGGTCTATATGTCTATCCTTATGTCACACCATAGCTTTATAGTAAGTTTTGAAATTAGGAAGTGTGAGCTCTCCAGCTTCGTTCTTTTTGAAGATGATTTTGGCTATTCGTGGCCCCTTGCAATTCCATATGAATTTGAGGATCCATTTTTCCATTTCTACAAAAAAGACTGCTGGAATTTTTGATAGGGATTGCATTTAACTTGTAGATTTAGACAAAATTGACACCGTAATAATATTAAATCTTATAATCCATGAACACTTGATGTCTTTCCATTTATTTCCATTTAGAGCTCTTTAATTTCAGCAGTGTTTTGTAGATTTCAGTGTACAAGTCTTTCTCCTCCCTGGTTAAATTTATCCCTAAGTATCTTATTCTTTTAGATGCTATTGTAAATGGAATTGTGTTCTTGATTTCTTTTCCAGATTGTTCATTATTGGTGTATTGAAATCCAACTGACTTCTGCATGTTTATCTTGTATCCTGCAACTTTGCTGCATTTGTTTATTAGTTCTAGTAGCTTTCTTGTGGATCCTTTGGATTTTGTACATATAGGATCATGCCAACTGAGAACAGGGATAATTTGAATTCTTCCTTTCCAATTTGTATGACTTTTTTTGTTTTCTCTTGCCTTTCTCCTCTGGCTATAACTTCCCATGCAACATTGAGTAAAAGTGGTAACAGCAGACATCCATGTCCTCTTCCTGATCTTAGGAGGAAAGCTTTATTTTTCACCACTGAATATATTTGTTGTGGGTTTTTCATAAATGCCCTTTATCATATTGAGAAAGTTTCCTCCTATCCCTAATTTTCTGAGAGTTTTTATCATGAAAGAATGTTGGATTTTGACAAATGCTTTTTCTGCATTAGCTGAGATAATCATGCGGTTTTTGTCCTCCATTCTATTAATAACCCATTTAATATATAATTGGGTTTGGTTTGCCAGTATTTATTGAGGATATTTGCATCTATAAGGGATATTAGTTTGAAATGTCCTTTTTTGTGTGCTATCTTTATCTAGCTTTAGTATCAGGGTAATGCTGGCTTAATAGAATGAGTTAGGAAGTAATCCCTCCTCTTCTGTTTTTTTGGAAGAATATGAGAAGGACTGGTGTTATATCTTTATATATTTGGTAGAATTCAGCAGTGAAATCATCTGGTGCTAGACTTTTCTTTGTTGGTAGGTTTTTGATTACTGGTTCAATCTCTTTACTTGTTTTATGTCTTTTGAGTTTTTCTATTTCTTCTTGTGTCAGATGAGGTAATCTGTGTGTTTCTAAGAATTTGTCCATTTCATCCAGGTTTTCTAATTTGTTGGTATGGAACCCTCTTTTAATCCTTTTTATTCCTGCAACATCAGTAGTACCCCCACTTTCATTCCTGATTTTAGTTATCTGTGTCCTCTGTCTCTCTTTTTCTTTGTCAGTCTGGCTATAAGTTTGTTGATTTTATTGATCTTTTCAAAAAAACCAACTTTTGGTCTTGTTGATTCTCTATTGTTTTTCTACTCTCTATTTCATTTATCTCTGATCTAATCTCTACTATTTCTTCCTTCTACTACCTTAGGTTTTAGTTTGCTCTTTTTGTTCTAGTTTCTTTAGGTATGAAGTTAGGATATTGATTTGTGATCCGTCTTCTTTTTTAACGGAGGCATTTAGAACTATAAATTTCCCTCTGAGCACTGTCTTCACTGAATCCTGTAAGTTTTGATATGTTGTGTCCATTTTTGTTCATCTCAAGATATTTCCTAATTTCCTTTGTGATTTTTTTCTTTGACTCATTGGTTAATAGTGTGTTGCTTATTTTCCACGTATTTGTAAATTTTCCAGTGTTCCTTCTGTTATCGATTTCTAGCTTTATGCCACTGTGGTCTGGAAAGATACTTTGTATGACTGCAATCTTTTTTAATTTATTAAATTTTGATTTGTGGCCTAACATACGGTTTTGAGTGTGCACTTTAGAAGAATGCGTATTCTGCTGTTGTTGGGTAGAGTGCTCTATATATGCCCAGTAAGTCTACTTTGTTAATAGTATCGTTCAAGTCCTCTATTTCCTTTTTGATCTTCTGCTTCGAACTCTATCCATTATTGAAAGCACTGTATTGAAGTCTCCAACTATTACTGTAGAACTATCTATTTCTCCCTTCAATTCTGTCACTTTTTGCTTCATGTATTTTGGGGCTCTTGTGAGTTGCATGTACATTTATAATCACTATATCTTCTTTTATAAATATAATATCTTTCTTTGTCTCTTGCAATCTTTTTTGTCTTAAAGTCTATTTGTCTGAAAATAATATAGCCACCCCAGATCTCTTTTGATTACTATTTGCATAAAATATATTTTTTGACCCATTTACTTTCAACCTCTTTGTATCTTTGTACTTAAGCAAGTCTCTTGTGGACATTTATATGGATCATGCTTTTTATTCAATCTGCCAATCTCTGCCTTTTTAGTTTACTCCACTGACATTTCAGATATAACTGAGAAGAATTTACTTCTAGATTTAGCTATGTTTTCTGTATGTCTTCTACGTTTTTTGTTCTTCAATTGTTCTATTACTGCCCTTTTATGTACTTAGTTGCTTTTTTGTAGTGTACCATTTTGATTCTCTTCCTTCCTTTTCTCTATATTTTTCAGTTATTTTCTTAGTAGTTACCTTTCTAAATACAATGAACATCTTAAACTAATAACAACCTAGTTTGACTAGTACCAACTTAGTTTCAGTTGTATACAAACTCTCTAATCCTATATATCTCCATCTCTCCCCCATTGTTATTGGCACAGAGTACATCTTTATACATTGTCTGCCCATTAATGTAGATTTATAATGTTATTTTACACATTTGCTTGTTAAGTCATATGGTGGGGGGTAAGCAGTTAAAAAACAGAAGTATAATGATACAGGATTTTATATTTACCTAGGGTAGTTAGCTTTACCAATGTTATTTCTTCTTATGGCTTCAAGTTACTATCTAGTGTTCTTTTATTTCAGACTGAAGGACTCCCGTTAGTATTTCTTATAGGGCAGGTCAGCCATCTTCCCACAATCCTCTCACATGTATTTTTAAAGTAGTACCAACAGAACATTGAGCTATCATCCAAAATGATTAAAATAAGTGCACTTTAAAAAAAGTTTTTACGTTGCTAGCATGCAAGTCAATATACACAATTCTCTCTTCCTCATATAGAATTAATTACCAACTAGTCAGGGACTATACAGTCTACACACCACATGGAACACAGTGAGCTTAGTGGTAATCACATAAGACTAGCAGTCAGGGGCTCTCACCACTTATGAGTTGATCATGTGTAACTTTGGCAAGTCACAACTTGGTCTCAGATGGCCCATGTTTTTCTCATTTCTGTCTTCCTCGCCATCCTTCCAGCAATGAAACAGCTCAGGCTTTTCATTGCTTTTACTTGCCTTTACTATCATACTACCCTCATAATGATCCATCTGTCTCCAGGCTTGATTCCCTCAAATCCATCCTGAACAGAACTGCCACAGTAATCCCATCTAAAACACATTTTACCATGTGATTCCCCACTTCTAGACCCACATGACAAAGTCCAACGTTCTTAAATATGGCATATTTTAAACCATTCCAAGATCTAGCCCCAACCTCCTCTCTTGCCTATCTACCACATAATCCCCTTGCCTATTATTCTAGGATCCAGCAACACTGAGCAGAAGAACCAATCACCCACTTCCCCAACTCCAAGATATTTCTCCCTCCAAGTCTTGGCTCTTGCTGTTCCCTCTGAAAGGAATTTCACCTTTTCCTGGCCCACGCCTACCCACTTCTTCTAAGCCTTTGATTAATTAAGCTCATTCTGCAAAAAACTTCACTGACTCCTCTGTCCTAGACTGGATGAGCACCTTGTACATTCCTCTATCCACAGTTACTACTTTATACTGTTTATATAACTCCCTCATGATACTATGAGCCTCTTGTCTTCATCATCTTTTCATCCTCCAGTGCTTACCCTAAGACAGAGAAGGCCTTCAATATATTTTCCTAACAAATGAAAATTAGAGATATCTTTTACCTACCTTCAGGTCAGGGGGCTGGAGCAGATGATCTCTTGAAGCAGCATGTTATATAAAAGCCTCCAAGGGCATGTATTAATTGGAAAGGAAAACATCAGAATAGGGCTATTCATCTCATAATAAAGGGAAAAAATGGAGTGACATCTGCTGAGATTTTTCAATTAATACTAAGAACTACAATTTATTGTGCTCCTATTGTATATCAGGCACTGTGCTAATTAAGCCCTTAGCATGCCTTATATCATGTAATCCTCACAACTATCCAGTGAAGTAGATACAGTTATTAACTCCATTTTCCAAATGAGGAAACAAACATATTTAAGAATCTTGCCTAAGGTCACAAAGCTAGTTAGTATGAATGCCAAGACTTAAGCCCAAGTCGCCCAGACTACAGAGTTTGAACCTGTGACACCACACCTGCTCTCCTAGCCCAAAGACTGCTCCAGGTACAGATTCAAAACCTATAAATGGACATTCTTTAGCCCATACTTTCTCTCTTCTAAGGTTGAAAAATACTTCATTTTCCATGTTTATCAATTTATCCATTGCCATGAATGCTATGTATGTAAATAAGAACTTTTCTAAAGATAAAATGTTAGTTTAAAAAATAACTAACAGCCCAAAAAAATAGATATGAATCTTTTAAAAAGTTCTTATTTAAAAGACCTCTCCCGTGTACTCAGCCAGTATCTATTGACTGTTTGTCTTGTACACTGCTGAACAGATCAGAGCTCCCGGCTTCACAAGAACCACACCCACAAAGCTTCTCCATTGAAACTCATTTCAAAGTACCCCAACATTTGCAAAGAGTAAGGACCTTGCAGATGAGAAAACCATGAAATAACAAAAACAAGTTAAAGAATTAAATACTCTTACTTTTTCAGTTTACAAAGTATGATGTGTATGTATGTATCTCTTTTAAATAATAAGAAAACAACATATCTGGTATGAAAAAAAATGAATCAAAAGTCACTGAGATTTAAAAAAAAAACTATTTGTGCAACTGAAAAGGAAAACCTTACTACAGAGATAAGTCCAACCTTGATGACATATTAAAGTCAATATTAAAAACACATCATCCTACCAAAAAGTATAGAAAAACATATACATATACACATACACACACATAACAGACCTCTAGATAGTAGGGCAAACAATTTTTTGTTTTATTGGATTTTCAGGACTTACTTTACCTATACAGCCTCCTAAATATCTAATGCTAAAACCAAGGATGATAGGATAATATATTAGGTGAACATACATATACACAAAAGCAAAAAGGCAGAAGGGACAATGACAGTATTAATATCAAACAATGTAGAATTCAAGACAAAAATTTGCAATGGGGCAAATTAGAGACTTTTATATCACTAGTTATACTCTTAAAATGTATAAAAAGTAGCCAAAACTTTAAAGTCTCAATTACCACAAAATTAAGTACATAAAACAAAACTGTTTGAAATATAAGTGTCAGAAATACAACTATAGTGAGAGACACACACTATGGTCAAAAGCTAGGATAGGCCAAGTAGAAAAGATATGAAAGCTCTTACAGATCAATGTGAACAAGGTATCAATAGAAAACTTGGTCAAAAAAATATGAACGAACAGATAGTTCCTAAAACAAGAAATGAAAAGTGGTAAATAAACAAGGAAATATGTTCACACTCCCAAGAAATGAAAAAAAAAACCATATATTAAATCAATAAAATTTTGTTTTCTATCAGGTAGATAAATATAGTATCCATTCCTAGAAGGGGGCGGAGAATGTAACAATTCTATGCACTCCTGGAGGGAGTACAGATTGGTTTTGAGATTTACCAAAAAGGCATTCCTTCCCTCTGAACACCCCTCCTTATTTATTTATTTATTTATGCATACCTTAAGGTACATATCCTATAAATTTAATTTTAAAGTATCATTTCACAAAGGTTAAGGACTCGAGTCTCTCTGGCTTTTTACTTACTAGCTAGGGAACTTGGGCAGGAAAATTATTCAACTTCATGTGGCTCAGTTTCTTAAGGCTGCTGTGAGGACTAAGCGAGTTAACATAAAGCACTTAGAACAATGCCTAGCATATACATGCTCATTAAATACTAGCACTTGGCTTTCTTATAAGTAGGGTTTGTTAGTTTTTTAAGGAATTCAGTAGCTCTAATGAGTACTTATGGGATATTTGCATCACCTCAAATCATTTTAAATTACTTATAATTTTTAAGTACAAAATTTACCAGAATCAAATATGATTCAAAAATTATACATATATCATTACTGTAGCATAAGGTAATTAAATGCTGATAGAATAACAAAGAAGCAATATAGAAACTTTAAAAAGAGCATTATCAGTGGATTATGGCATGGCAGATAGCATTATGGGTAACTTGTTTTAACCTTTACTTCAACTATATTGTGTTCTCTACAATGAACATGTCTTACTTTTACAAGGAAAAAAAGAGAAGAAATCTTAACTTATTGGACAGCCATTAATCCTAAATGGTTTAGTCATACACCTACTTTCTCTCAAGGTCACTTGCCATATCTGATTCAATTATATAATTACAACTCATTAAATCCCATCCTTTGCCAGTGCTTTGGTCACTCATCCATATCAATTCATCTTTTGCACATTACTTTGGAGATTATACCATTTGAAAATAAATTAGTCAATGTCAATGCTATTCAGGATTCCTTTAAAGCAAAGCCAAAAGACAAAACTTGGGTCTAGATTTCTTCAGCAAGTGCACAATTATAAGCTAAATAGGCCTGATATGAACTAAATTTTGCTATTAACAGGTATCGGGAGAAGGAAGAGAAAAAAACGAACATGTTAACTCACTAATAGGAGAATTTCTGGAGATGAATCTTTTACCGAATTCAAGGAAGTCAAATTTTTAATTCAAATTAAAAAGCAAAAAAAAGGAAAACCTTCCTTTGACTATATCCTCTAAGCTGTTACCTTTTAACTCCTTACTTTCACTGAAATTCTCCTCTAAGCTGCTGCTTTTTAACTCCTTACTTTCACTGAAATTCTTATTTGAAGATTAGTCTATAGCTCATCTGTACCTTCCCACACCATGAAACCAGTTAATTTCAAACTTGACATTCCCTTAGTGGTCTATATAATTTCACAGCTTCACACCACTGTACTTGCTGTGGGAAGCTCTTCAAACTGTCTTTCTGAGCCAGGATCAAGTATCACCTTTCTACCTTTTCCCCTGATCCCACTCTACATATCTGTGCAATTTATATACACATCCATTATGACTCTTAGCACACTGCATTATAATTTTTCATGTCTAGCTCTTACAATTCTTGAGGGCTTTGACTATCCTTTTATTATAGAAATTTTAAGACATATACAGAAGTAAATGCAATAGTATCATGAACAACCCAGATACAACAATTATTAACTCATGTCTAATCCTATTTCAACTATTCCCTCTAATCCCTTCCACCACCCACCCCCAGATTATTTTGAAGCAAATCCCAGACTTCATATCATTTCTTCTATAAATATTGTACTTTCGAAAGTATCTCTGAAAGATACTCTTTATAAACATAATCACATTACCATTGTCACATTTAAATTCTTTAAGAATAATACCATGATGTTCACATTCTTCATTTGTCTTATAAACTTATAATCATGGTCTAAATGAAGTCCACCATTGCAATCAGTTAATATTTTCCTTAAGTCCCTTTTAATTTCCAAGTTTCCCCTCCATCTTTTTCTTTCTTCAAAGAGGACCTAATTATCAATTCATTCTTAAGACTAAGGTGTTCCATAAATGTTTTCCAAATTAAGTAAGTCAACTGCTGAGGAAGGTCCAATTCCAAAACTTAAATATTTTAATTTTAAAAAATGTGTATGATGCACAATAAAGATAAACAATCATTATTCCACCCTTACAAAAGAAATAATTAAAATCCTTAACTACACATCACTTAAGTTCTTGGAATCATCATGTACCAAAGCCCTATCAAAGCAACTAAACTGTTCTGCTTTAGCATTATTATAAAATACAGCATGATAACCTGGGCAAAACTGTTTCTGAGATGAACTCTAAAAGAAAAAGAGGGGCTTCTTTATTGTTATCTTTCCTCTGGAAACACAAGAAATACAATGCAAAAATAACCATAGGAAATGGGCTGAATAAAGCTTTAATTAAGGTGAGCATTTTTAATTAAAGGTAGGCATCTTTAATGAAAATGAGTAAATGGTGCTCAATTAAGTATCATGAGTTTAAACTAAACATAACAATTTGTGATTTTAATTATTCACATTACCCAAAAGTCATTGTTGCAATAATAACATTAACAGCTTTTCAAATGCATCCAAATCCTTGAGTGAAAACACAAAGCCCTGCTGAGTCATTAGCAAGATACTTTAAGACATATTTGATGGCTGATTGATAAAATTCATTGCCCCATTTTAAGAGCAGCCTAGAGAAAGAGCAGCAAAAATTATCATCGCAGAACCTCCCAGGTAAGAGATTACTTTTACAACCGAGAATTTATTCAGCTACAAGTGTTGAACATAGGTACATCTAAATTGGAACCCCTTTCCAAAATGTCTGCTTACAATATTTGTTTGCAGCATTTCTACTATGTACCAAGTCCATAGTTGGACAACACTGTATTTATTTTTACTAGTTCTAGAATTATAGTGCCTTGATTTTAATTATTCAAATTTCCTATTCTGAACTAGGTGAAAATGGAAAAAGCCTATTCTCACTGTACATATAATTGTACACATAATTGGCTATACATATAGTTGACTAGATCTGAAACAGTATGTGCAGTCATTTAATTATCCCTTTCAGAAATATGAGGTTCCAGTTTGGTCAGAAATTAAAAATAAATGTAACAACAAAAATAATCTTAATTGATGAATAATAGAATGCATCTATCTCCAGATTTGGTGAGTACAGAAATAACCCCAAATGTATTTTAAGCACAATTTATAACCGTGAACAACATTTATGTATACATGTACAATATAAACACATCCCGTCTTTAGTAAGCTGTAAACTCATTGGCATATTTATAACCATAGTACTCTTCAAAATATTTAAAATGACTTTTTCTTCACATAATCTGAATTATATATATTATAAAGCTAATATGCTATATTTCACATACTATAATACCACAAAATATTTACACACCTCAATCTATTGCTAAACTTGTTTCCTTGATAAATAATCTTAAACAAATACACACAAAAATGTTTATAAAGTACACATTTTTAAAATTTTTTATTAAATCTCAGAGCTGTGTAGAACAAATTGTGGTCATTTCCATGATAATTAAATGAATGCTATAAGATTCAAATTAGGGAAACTTGCTAGGGTGAGACAGAAGTAGATAGCGAGAAAGCAAGCAAGATAGACAGACACCTCTTATTTTTCACCAGAATAAGTTCCAGATAGATCAAAGACATAAATGTAAAAATGGAAACAAATCAAGAAAAAAAAAGGGGGGGGGGGAGACCTAGGATTTTTTTGTTTGGAAAAGGCCAAGGTATCAGATAAACCTAAAAGTCATAAAATTAAAAGTTGATAAATGTAATTGTATAAAATTAACCACCTTCTGCATGGCAAAAGCCACCATAAGCAAAGTCATAAGACAGAAAATGAATTGAGAAAAGATGTTATTCATACTAAAAGGGCTATTCCCCTGATAGAAAGTTAATACAAATAAAATGGGAAAAAACAACCACCCAATAGAAAAATAGAAAGGATAAATTGTTCCCAGAAAAAAAACATGCAATGGGCTCTTAAAAACAGAAACAGATGCACAATTTCACTCATAATAAGAGAAGTCCAAATTTAAACTATCCTGAGATACCATATATTTATTATCTATCAGTCTAGCAAAGATTTTTTAAAAATTAGGAGACTTAATAAAAGCATGGGGAAAAATTCTCATACATTGCTAGTGGTACATTATACTGGGAAGAAAATTTGACATCTTTCAAAATTACAAATGCACATAGCCTTTAAACTCAGCAATTCCACTTTTAGGAATTGATCCTCCAGGTATACATATACACAGACATATTTAAAATATATACAATATATCACAGCAGTATACATGATAGCAAAAGATTTGAATGGGGAAGTTCTGAATGTGCCTAGATATTTACATTAAAAAAAAAAAAAGGAAGGTATGGAACAGCAAAATAGTATGCTACCTTTTCTATAGGAGGGGCCGATATTTACATTCATCGTCATATTCACTTGTACACTCCCTGGAGGGACATATGAGCAATTGATAACACCAGTGGCCTCTAAGGTAGATACAGGGTGGCTGAAGGACAGGGGTGGGAGAAAGGCTGTAAATATTATTACTTTCAAATATTAAACCACATGCTATGTTATCTATTCAAAAATAAATAAAACTTTGAATATTTTTAAAGGCATACATATGTGACCAAATCTGACATTAAAGATTATGGATTACAGATGGAAAAGCGGAAGGAACCCATTTCTTCTGTAATTCATTTTATTCCATAAACATTTAGTTTGGCTTTATTCTCCACCACACTCATTTACTTTCATTTAAAAATCTTATAAAACTTATTCCAATATTTAATATTTAGGGTTAATTGAATGATGCTGTTTTCTAAGCAGATAGGTTCTTTTTTAAATACCATGCATTTCTCTTTATTTTTATGCCTTCACTTTAAGAAAAATAAGAGTATGCTCAGGTTAGTGAGTGTGCTAAAGATTTAAACTCAGAAAGATACACTTCATGGTCTAAAAGTATAAAATGCAAACTGGCACTAAATACTCATTTCTAGAAGAAAAAAACATTAGAATTAAGGCATATAAACCTCCAGGTGATGACGGGAATCCTTAGTGCAAAATAAAACTGGGGGCAATGTAGCTAATAAACATACAATAAAGTATATTATTTTATAAAGGTGAAAACAGCCAGCACTACAAAAAAAGTTGAATCTTTAACTCAATTTTTGTGTCCTTTAACATTATTGACTTTTCTGCCAACTATTGTTAAAAAATAATGTAAAAAAAAGTAAACTCTTTTTTTATGAGCTTACAAAACTCATGGTTTTATTAAACATCAAAATCATGTAATCTGAATCTATCCTTTTATTTGAATTGAGAATTAAAAAGCCTTGTTCCCCCACAATTTCCTTTATATGCAAATAAAATCATCCTAGAAATAATAAGGTGGAAGGAAAGGTACAATTCTGAATTAATTCAGAGTCAAAAACAGATAGATTAGTATTCTCATAAAAAGCATATAATCATTTGGTAAAAATCTGCGTAAAGTGACAAAGATCCGTTTTAATTACTCCAAATGAGCAATTGGGCAGTTGGAACATACTATCTCCTTTATGTTTCTGACTCTTCAACACTTTACGTTCACTTTAATAATAAAGAATTAATGTGATACTGCCATTCTTCTAACTTGCCAAATTATCTAAATCCCAACATCTGCAAGCAGGCTGTTTCTCAAGATTTCTGTTCTCCTGCCAACCAAAGAGAGGCCCAGACTGTTTACTTCTTAGCTTGCACACTGAGGCCGGGCTGCAGCTCAACCCGGAGTGGATATCCTGCACAGATCTGTTCCACGGGGGAGGTTTACACGGCCGGACAGAGCAACCACCTCCCCAATTTCACGAACTCCAGGGTCACCGCTCATTTAGGGCTTTGTCTTTATAAGTGCACCCGATTCCAGCCCCCTCACTCAGAAATCAAAAGCCTAACTTTTCCAGTGACACGCCAGCCCCCGACGTCCACCCAACCCTGCAGGGCTTCACGCCTGGAGTCTCAGATCCACGGATGCGCCACGAAAGAACCCGGAGTCCAGAGTCCTGGGCAGGAAGGGTGGGGCAGCGGTGGGCCAGCTGACCGCGCTGGACCCGCAGCCCCCGCGACTGAGGGACGCCCGCCGCGGCCCCCGGCCGGCACTGGGCGGACGTGGGGAGCTGGACAAACCCCAGGAGAGGGAAGGGACTGGGGAGTCGCCAGAAAGGGCCGGGTTCGGAGGGATAATCAGAAACCCCAGATTTAGTAGAAGGGAGTGATTTAATCCCGAAGCTCCAGGGTTTCTTCCAGAGAATACTTGGGGGTGAGGGGCAGGGAAAGGACCGCGGCGGGGAGGGTCCCCACCGTCTCGCGGCTGACGCGGAGCTCCCGGCCTGAGGAAGGAGCCGGGACAAGCTGAGAGAAAAACGAACGAGGCGCGCGAGCTTCCGGGCAGAGGCTCGGGAGCTCACGGGTGGGGAGCGCCGGGAAGCCCGGGACGCTCAGGGGCCGCGGGACTCACCGCGCTGGCGGTGGCGGCTGCGCCGGTTGACGCGGGGCCGGGCGCGTCCTGCCTCCTCAGGCGGGACTTGAGGCTCTTCATGGCCAGCTTTGGGCAGTCCCGCTCCGGGCGCGGCGCGCCTGATCCGCGCGCGAACCTTAAAATCTGCGGGCTAAGAGCTGGCAAGCAGGGGCCCGCGGCGGCGCGGTCAGAGCCCGCCCCACCTGCCACCTGGGGGCTCCGCGCGCCCGCGGCTCCCCGCCTGCGGCAAGGCTCCCTTCCCGCAGCCAATCCGCCCGCGGCTCTGGCAGGGGTGGGGCCTGCTTTGGCCAATCGGAATCTGGGAAGGGGGAGGGACTTCCCCTTTTAAATTCAATAACACCCTTCCTCTCCCTGCTGGAGAAAAAGCTGTGGAACTTCAGCCGAGGGAGCGGCGGAGGTGAGCTGCCAGAACCGTGGAGAGGTGTCGAGGGCCAGGCTCCCAGCTCCGCGCGCCCGCCCACCTAGTGGTGGAGCTTAGGATCTAGAAAGGGCCGGGCATCCAGCCTGCACCAGCTCCAGCTTTCCCGAACACTCCCTCCGCCGCCCACCCATGTGCTCTTTCCCGGGTAAAGTTACCTTCCTAACGTTCAGTCCCAGAAATGACTCTTGATTACTCTACCTGTACCTGCACCAGCCAGCAGACGCAAATTCCCTTACATCTCTTCGCAGTTTTACTACTCAAACCTCAATACCTGGAAATAACCACACAAATAACCACATCAAAAACTCCTGAAACGAGCTTTTGTGCAGGTTAAAGGATACAGTTCTGTAAAGGGCCTGACATGGTGCCCGGTGCGTGTGTGTGCACGATAAACATTAGATATTTTTATAATGAAAAAAAAAACTCCTGAAACAGCCTCTAAGGAATAAGGTGCTGATTGGTTGTTGAGAGGAAGTACAGTTAAGAACAGTCTTCTAAAGACGTTTTAGTAAATCAAAGCACATGTTAGGTACTCAGTAATTATTTGAGTAAGAAACACACTGCTTTGAAGGGAAAGAGATGGAATGGGGGGAAGGGGAAGTGGTGCCATCAATGAAAAATAACCCACATAGCCAAAATGAACTAAGAAGTTGTCAAAGAAAAAAAACATTATGGCCTGTTTTTCCTGTAGAAACATTCCAGATAATACACAATGAAATTAATTTATTAATCCTACCCAGAAATCTTGATTAATGAAAATCATTTAAGGGAAAGATGAATATATAGGCTGGTCCGCTTCACCCAATAGTCTGCTCTTAATGTGACATTTTCAAAAATCTTCCTTGGAGTCAGTTTTTCCCAGCAAAATGTTTATTCTACAATGCACCCATTTGAAAAGATAAACAGTCCATGTTTCTGGCTAACAAAGGCCTCTTTTTGTTGGAAAGGTCAGTTGCTTTCTTTAGAGTTTCCTTAGAGTAACTCAATGTTTAATTTAAATACTGCAAAGTTTTCAGAACTTTCTTGAAGAGACAGCATTCAAAGACTATGTTAACTCTTAACAAAAAGAATATAACTAACTACCTGAGAAAATTATTGCATTTTCTCTTGACTAGTTCTATGGAAGAAGATATTCTTTAACTAACCCCCCCACCCCCAACCAGTTAGTTCTTGTTGGCTATTTGTAGTGTCTGTGGATGATCAGTTACTTTCTGTCCTAGCTACAGCCCAAACTAACTCATACCTGGACTAATATAAAAGTTTCCCAAACAGTCTTCCAACTTTCAACCTCTCATCTTTCTCTTCACCAATAAATTATCCACCATCATCAAAAAATCTAAAATATTCCTCCCTTGCTCAAAAACCTATAGTGGCTAATGAATAAAATCTAACTCCTATACTTGGCGTGTAAGGCATGGACTCAACCCAGTTCTTAGAGTGACACTCCAAGAAAATTACTCTTTAGTACATTCCTCAAACATGTGGCACATCTTTCCATTTCCACATCTTTAGGCATGCTGATCCACCTTAGTAATTTTCTCCCTATCTACATTCATCTCCTCCCAAGAGTGATTGGAAAGGAGACACAAGGGAGCTTCTAGGGAACTGTACTCTTCCAGATGGGTGCTGATTACATAACCAGTTTGTTTGATTTGTGAAACTTCAGTGAGCCTGCACTCTGAATGTTACGTATGTTCTCATATGTGGGTTATACTTTAATGAAAATTTTTTTAAAATCTTATGTGCTTTCCAACTGCCCTCCTCTCTAATATAACTGGAAGTGATCTCATCATCCTCTGAATAAAAGAAAATCGTTAGCACATGTTACTAACACATATGTTCTGAACAAGCCTCATTTCTCTACTAGAATTTAAACTCCTTAAAATCAGGGAATAGTGATATATGTTTAAATTCCCCAGAATGCTTAGCATGTCATAAATGCTCAGTAAATATTTCTGAATGGGTTGGTGCATTCTTTTTGCTTATTACAGTGAATTATGATTGCTTGTTCTGTGTATTCCTTATTGTGAATTGACATGGAAGCATCTGGGGCTATGGTACAGCTCAAACACTTATACCTCAATCAACTCTTTTGTTCTGAACTTCAAATAAATACCTGTTCACCATCTTGTCCCTTGGCTGAACCCTAAATATCAACTGCCTTAGAGTAGCACTATTCCTCCGTTAATTGTCTGTCAAGTCCTTAATTGTCTTATATAGTACTGGGTGATCCTGTAGCATCCAAGTTTTCATAGTCCTAGTGACTGGATAAAGCAAAGGAAACAGAAAGAGCCACAAATACAGCTTGCATCAGATTCCAAAAGTGTTGGGCAAGTTATTTTTATGAACTGTCTGTATGATGTCCCCATGGTGTCTGTGTCCACTGGCCTTTATGGATTTTTCCAAGCGAGAAACTTGATAGCTGATGTCTGCTTATTCCCCACTGACAGCAGCTAAGTATATAACACTGGTCTGAATATGCAGGAAGGCTTTTTTATATTGATCTGGAAGCCCCCTACATGAAGTCAAGTCACTATTATTAGGGTTCAGCCAGACAAATCTTATTTTGTTTTAACTATTACCACTATTATTTATTTTTGTCTTTCCTTCAAGAGCAAATGGCACTTAGCAAACCTAGACGGATTTTTGTTTGTTACAGCACTGAATCTTAATGAAATATTTTGTTTTGTATCTTAATTTTCACAATACATGAAACCAGGAAGGATCATGCATTTTTTTTTACTTATTTTAGTAGGTTATATTTGTACCTAATAGGTAAAGAAATCTCAAATGGTACAAAAGGGAAAAGTTGGTCTTCTTCCCACCCTTACCCCTTGACCCCTGCTGTTAGGAAACTTGTACTCTAGGTAAGGGAACAAAGCTAACATATGTAGCACAATTGGAGAACAACTATCACTATACCGGTTACAGGGATTGCAGGTGTGGGTGGTATTCAGGGAAGGAACAGATTAGGAGGTAAATCTGCATGAAGGGAGGGTACCCTCAGCTGGACAGAGCATCAGTGAATGCACATGTGTGAGATGGAACACAACATAGGCAGGCGATACCCAGAAGACCTGCCAGGATGGGAAAGAAAGCACATTGGGAGATGCTCATTGATGGCGATGGGATGATAAGGACAACAACAAAGGCAAAGATGATTTCTCAGAAAGTGTAGAATAAAGGATTAACTCTCAAAATCTAAAATTTACACACAAAATGACTACTTTTCAAAGAGGAAGATCTTCCAGGTAAGCCATGGTTATGAATTACATGCCTAATGACTTCCCTCTTCATTTTTAGAGATTCCTGCAGCTCCTGGTAACCCTGGGGAGCCCAGCCAACAAGCCTCGTCAATCATTCCACAGAGGAGCCCAGGACATCAGCTGTTCTGCCCTGGCACAGATGCCAAAGTAGATCACTGGGCAAGTCATGGGGGCGCAAGGAAGGCCACCCTACCCAGCACTCATAAATGGCAGCCCAAGGATACACATTCAAAACTAAAGCAAATTGCTGAATAGAGCTTTTAAAAAAAGAAAATAGGTCATCAGGAGTACTAATTTTAAAACTATCTGCCTTTTCAATGACTCCATCCTAGAATGCTAGAATCGGAAGAAGAAAAAGGGAAGAGGAGATAGCTTCTTTTCCATACAACCATAGACTCTTGTGGGACTTTTCTTAGTTATTCAGCACTTAAACATCTAGGGATGCCAATTCCCTTTTACAGAAACAACTTCTCTCATCTCCCCTACTGAGGGCTGTTTTGTGCTCTGTGACGTAAATCTTGAGTTTACCAATTAACTACCACATTGGCTTTCTACCTATTTCTCTGCTTTCCCTGGCATAGACGTCATTCACCTGTGACACAACAAGTGTACTATTAGTTTCAATACTAAAAGAGGAAGAGAAAAAGTTAACAAAGGGCATGGCCAGGAACAAAACTGAACCTCCCCAGCATAAGTGGCTTTTAAGCCTAAAAACAGTCATAATATACACCATATTTCTTTGAATTCAGGTTTAAAGTCAAGAAAAACCACCCTGTTGCGATTGGTGAAAAGTAACTTTTGCTATCATGTCTTGATTACACACAAGCTCCAGAAATAACAATGGTTTTCACTTTAATGAGAAGATTGATGGCCCTGAGTGCGTGTGGTTCAAAGGCAGAATCTCTTGATTGCCTCTTTTAAAACAGGCTACTCGGCCTGGAACAGAGAGAAACACTAGGAATTTGACTCAGGAATCAGTAACCATCTGACACCATAGTAAATTTTCCTGGACCTTGGAGTTTTCTTATCTTAGCTGCAATGCCAAGATGTACACCAACAATGAGCCAAAAGACTTTCAAGACTTCAGCACTGTCCAATAAGTTGAACAGAAAAGTTTCTTGATTTTGAATTGAAAATATGGCAAATATAGGATATCTCTATAGATATAGATAGATGGTTTCAAAGGTTAGTTTTACTTGTCTTGCTTATACCTTTTCCCTTACTGATCTTAAGGGGTCTTTTAAAATTCTGGCAAGGTGTTCAATAAAACCTCATGATCCGATGATTAAATTCCTAGAAAGTTGGGGAGAAGATGTAGCTCAAGTGGTTGAGCACCTCCTTCCCATGTACGAGGTCCCAGGTTCTATCCCCAGTACTCTAAAAACAAACAAACAAACAAACAAATAAACAAAAAACAACTCTCATTGGGGAGCAGATGTAGCTCAGTTGTTGAGCTCCTGCTTCCCATGTACTAGGTCCTGGATTCAATCCCCGATACCTCCTAAAATTTTTTTAAAAATTCCTGGAAAGTTATGTAGCTGATTTTATATGTAACTCCATGCCAGTCTTGCTACTCATCCTAATTAAAGAATACTGGAAACAGAGGAAGTCAAGATAAAATTCACTTTTCATTTGTACTTGGAAAATGCCCCAAGCTTTATGATAGATGTTCAACAATAACTTTATATTCACTTAAATTGAAATTACTATTGACTATAATGCTTTAAATTATGCCAAAAGGAGTGTTAGAGGCAATATACTGGATATATATATATTTCTAATAAAGCTATATGTTAACAAATTTTATTATTTAACATTTATAATGTACTAAGAAAGTTATATGGAACTATTTCATAAAAACAGCTTTATGATATAATAATACATTTTAATATAATATGTTTTTATGTAAGTCCTGATCTTTATATAAAATTGGTTCCCACATAAGTGTGGGTACAAATGTGTATTTTAAAATGTTAATTTTTTAAATTAAACATTAATTACTTGCACATTATCATATGGGATTTATTTTCTTTTATTTAGATTTGGTTACCAAAAGACTCAGACTTTTGCTTCCTGGAAAAGAATAGTTTGTGAGGAAATATTTCTTCTTCAAAACTGTTTAAATTATTAAAAGTTGAAGTATAATTTTGTGTCCAATTGCTAAGTAATATTTACCTACAAGGCTTATTTGAGAGAGGATTTTAAATTAAGGTGCAATTCTTATATATGATGGAATTATTCCACATTACATATACGCCTACAAGGCTATTTTAAAAGCATACTTAACTATTCAAAGAGACTAGTTCATTTTTATGCCCCAATGAATTAACCTTATACATATTCTTGAAATCATCTCTCTTTACTAGAAATATGATGATACTCATTAATATTAAATCAGTATATGCTTTTCCTATTGCTATTTTATGAATGCTGTTGCCACAAGCAAAATATAGAAAATATCCAATAAATTAAAATGCCAACACATTCTGGACTTCAAAAGAGTTATATTTTAATATTGGCATGCTATAGTAAAGCATGTATGTATTATGCTCCATAAACTTCAAAACCATCCCTAGGCCCAAACAATAATTAAAAATAGTTCCTTTGAACCTTAGATGGGTGTAGCCCAAGAATTTGCCTAGGATCAAGGCATAGCAATTTAAGACTAAACTAAAAGGTGTAATTGTTCCAATATGGAGACATGGAGCTCCAAGAGAATTATAAACTCTCAGCATCCAACAAATTTTTTGGCTCATAACTCTGAAGTGACACTCATCAAGTCAAGAAATGCAAATAAGCCTAAAAGCCCTAACACCCAGCAGGTTGGGTTCTTATTAAGCAAGTCAAAGTCTAATTATAGTAACCTTGGGAAAATTCCAAATATGAATCACAGCAAATCACCTAACAATGATAAAGTTTTCTCACACTAACACATAAACCCTTACAGCCAGAAAACTCCCTCCTAATGTCACAATCACTCCAAGTCAACATCCCCAAAATGTAGCTATCCAGCCTAGGCCCAAATACTAACACTTAAAAAAA
>JAQZBX010039576.1:0-22990 GCA_029593785.1 Cabassous unicinctus
TTTTTTTTTTTTTTTTACACAAAGTGTAAGCTAGGTGCCCCTCAGGGTGCGCCAAGGGTATAGGCAGGAAGGACGGAGGTGCTGGGAGGGTTTTCTTAGAGCAAGAAGAAGGCACAAGTAAAATCTCCCAGCACAAGATCCTTCTCAAGGCAACTTCCTCTAGGATGAAATCCAAAGCGGCAAATGGGGGATTAGTGGAGAATTCTGCAGGATTCCTGTTTGCTGCAGAGTTCACTTCTTTCTGTTTTAATATTTAGCCTCTTGGTTTGGTACATGTTAACACTTACGATGTTCAGTGGAAAGGAGGACTGGCTGTGAAGTATGTTGTGAACCAGCAGTTCTACGTGAACCACCCCGGGAGCGTGTTAAAATACAGATTCTGACCCAGTAGGTCTGGGCGGGGCCTGAGACTCTGCATTGCTCTCAAGCTCCCAGGAGCTGTCCATGCTGCAGTCCAGGTTCGGGGCCACACCAAGAGTAACAAGACGGTAAAGGAAAGGAAGACGTCAAAGGTGATGCTGCCACAGGGAGTGGGAACACAGGCACGAGTCTGGGCAGTGGGCAGAGAATGAGTTTTGCCCGAGATGTGCTGAGTTTGAGGGACACACATTTTCCCCGTGGGAAATCACGTGACAATGACTAGTGGAGACAGGGTTCAGCGAGAGGTCAGAGTTCAAGCTGCAGCACTGGGCCATCACCATCTGAGAGGGTGCAGTGGAAGCCTTGGGGGGAAATGAAAGTGCTAAAGGAGTGTGTGTGTGTGTGTGTGTGTGTGTGTGTGTGTGTGTGAAGAGGAAAAAGAAGAGGGTCTAGGACAGGACATTTAAGAGCTTGGTGGAAATAGACTGACAAGGAATGGTTAGAGCCGTAGGAGACAAGCAGGATGTCGCTGAGGGGGTGACCCATGTAAATAGGGCCTTTCTGAAGACACTATTTTTAGTTAAGGTGTGGCCACCTGAACCCGGTGGGCCTTCATCTGGATGACTGGAGGCCTCATAAAGAGCCCAGAAGTCACAGACGCCAGAACGGAGAGGACGTCGCCGTGTGACCGGAGGCAGAGACACAAGCCAACGAACCCCAACGACTGCCAGCAGCCAGCACCAGAGCGCCACAGGCTTTGGGGAGAAAGCAAGCCTTGCCCATATCTTGATTTGGGACTTCTTCTAGCCTCAAAACCGTGAGCCCATAAATTCCCGTTGTTTGAGCTGCCTCATTGTGCCGTATAAGAGAGCAAGTGAGAAGAGAGTCAGGAGAGGAGCAGCGAGTGCTGGGGGCTCCCTTTGCCCCCCCTTCCCTCCCCTGAGCTCTGTGCCCTGAAGGGAGAACCTATAAGGACTGTATCCACGGGCTCTCTTGCCTTCAGGGTTCTGGCTGAGTTCAGGCCGACAGGGGGCACTGTCAGAGGAGGAAGAGAAGGAGGAGGGTGAGTTGGGGTGTGCATTTCCCTGGCTCCCACCCTCTACAGAAGGCCACAGCTCCCCAGGATGGCCCCCTCTCTGTCTGGTGCTCCTGTTTCTGTCACTGGCCCTAATATACTGCACCTTCCTTGTTGCTTTTCCCAAACCAGCCCACACCTCTATAAACAGTCCCATTATTAAACTCCTCTCCGTGACCCAGCTTGCATGTGCCGTCTGTATTGTGTCTGGACTGTGACAAGTAGAGAGGGAATGGTCAGCAACGGAAGCTGTTGTAAGAGGAGGACTGCAATCAGGACATCAGACTTTGCAACGGAGAGTGCTCCTTGTTTCCACAGAGAATTTTCCAAATATGATGGGCATATTGAGTTGATGGATGACTGAGACTTGAGGAAGCATAGACTACTCCTTCCAAAAGTTTGGCTACGAGAATATGAAAATGAGGACAGTGGGGCAGTGGCCAGAGGGAATATTGGGGTTGAAGAAGGGAATTTGTGACAGAACACCCTGGAACACGTTTTCAGGCAGAGGCAGGCGCTGTCAGAGTGGGAGAGATTGAAAAGGCACAAAAGGGAGTGAATGGTGGTTGGAGAGATCCCAGAAGTCCAAGGCCTCAGGATCAACACAGGATGGAGGACAGCTTTGTAAAGGAGGAGGCCCTTTCCTTTGTGACAGATGAGAAAAAGTGATGGCTGGGTGATGAAATGGAGTTTGCAGAGGAGTGAGGGACATTGACAGACCTCTTGGGTGCTTTGATCTATTCAGTGACAGAAGAGGCAGGTTACAGAAACCTCTTCAGGGTGGGGTAAGAAATTTAGATAAAGCTGCTATGAGGAGGGAAATCAGAAACATCTGGGGAGAAAAGAAAGGCAAGGCAGCAGCCAGGAGGTCTTGTCTATGTTGCATGGTCCCTAACCCCTTGCACCATGTGGGCCACCCTTTGTGCTTTGTCCGTTCTCTCTCCTCTGGCACACACTTTTGCTTCAGCATTCAATACTAAGCACATTGCAATTGTGCACTCTCTTGCCTTTGTGGGGTAACTGCTTGTCTTTCAAGATTTCTCCTCCTTCCTTTGTTCCAGTATGGAGCTGGGTGCAGGGCAAAGTCCAGGAATCCTCCTGTGGTCTGCAGGCTAGCTCCGGCTGACCTCAGGCTGAGAGTGCAGCCCCCGTCATCAGGCCTCTGGGCATCTGTCTGTATTGTGCATTTGGCTCAGCTCACCCTGGCACAGCTCTGACCTGGCCTTGGAATTACAGATCCAGTCCTAACTCCATCTCATCCTCTTTAGAGAGAGAGAATCTGATTGACCCAGCTCAAACTATGGGTTATTTTTCTCCTGGGCCAGGTTTCCACTCATGCTTCAATCAGCCCTGGCCAGAGAGTGGGGGGGTGTGGTACAAATATGGGCACGCATACCATCCTTCAGCAGAAATTGTGGATGGTATTTGAGCAACTTCATAGAAAAGAATGTTCGTGAGATTAGCACCTATAAAATCTTAAGCACATTGGACTTTGGACTGATGTGAATGAAATTGTTTCAGGAAAAGTCTTTTGGTTATTTTCCTGGTTTGCTGAAAGCTCCCTAAGGGATAATAAGGAATTTGCTAAAGACTCCCCCAGACACTTCACCATGAGGTAGAACTTCCTAAGAGGAAAGAAATGAGTTTCCCTCCTAGTTCTCAGTTTCTTTGTGACCCCTGTACACAGATATGACTGATGGGAGATGGCAGGAATAAAACCTGGGCATTAGGAAGTGGATGTGGCTCAAGCAGTTGGGTGCCCACCCACCATATGGGAGGTCCCAGGTTCAGTCCCCCATGCCTCCTAAAGAAAATGAGCAAGACAGCGTGCTGATGCAACGAGCTGATGCAATGAGGAGACACAATGAGAAAACAATGAGAGATACAACAAGCAGGGAGCAGAGGTGGCTCAAGTGATTGGGTGCCTCCCTCCCACATGGGAGATCCTGGGTTCGATTCCTGGTGCCTCCTAAAAAGAAGACGAATGTGAATAGTCTCGCTGTCCTGATTTTGTGATAATCAGGGTAGGCTAAACATTCGCTATATTAGAAACCATGCATGTGACCCCAGACCTAGTTTTTCTCCCTAGGTCTGGTTTTTAGAATACAGGTGATAAACTAAGTCTGATTTATTATATGACCATCCTGTATGGGAAATGACTGTAACTCTAGGTATCTTTGGTCAAACTTAAGAGATATAGCAGGGGGACGGATGTGGCTCAAATGGTTGGGCATCTGTCTCCCATATGGAGGGACCTGGGTTAAATCCCCGTGGACCTCCCAGTAAAAATTAGAAAAAGAAATGCCAGGCCCCATAAGCAGGTGAGCCTCCCAGTCCCTGTGCGCGAGTGAGCCCCCCAGGCCCTGTGCATGGGTGTGCCACCAGGCCCTGCGAGGGGGTGAGCCCCCAGGGCCCATGTGTATGTGCGCCATCAGGCCCCACGAGCCATGCAGCAGGATGATGATGTAACAGGAGAGTGACACCGGGGAGAACCAAGATGAGATGCGTCGAAAAACCAGGAACTAAGGTGGCGCAGGCTGTAGGACGTCTCTCCCACATCGAAGATTCCGAGGATCGAATCCCAGTGAAGACAGGAGGAGAAGGATAAGAAGAGAGGGCAGGAAATAGACACAGAGAGTTGCCCAGCGAATGGACACAAAACAGCAAAAATGGGGGGTGGGGGCGTAAAAATGGATAAAAGTAAATAAATAAATCCTTAAAGTATAGGGGAGTAAGATACAGACTATAGTTAGTAGTAATACTTCGACGATGCTCTTTCATGATTTGTTAACAAATATTTCACAACAATGCAGGGTGTTTGGGGGCCGGTGATGTGTGGGAGCCCTGTATGATGTTATGCATGTTTGTTTTGTAAGTTCACGATGTTTACTGAACACTTATAGTTTATGTATGTTCATGTATGAATGATATACTTCAATAAATTGTTTAAAAAAAAGTCAGGACAGTGGTTACCTTTGAGGAGGAGTGAGGGAGTAATGATTGAGAGGGGGCATGAAGGGATGCTTTTGGGGTGCTGGAAATGTTCCATTTCATATCACTGTGTTAACTCAGCAAAGTGCACATTTATGATATATGAATTTTTTGTAGGTACTCCATATTTCAATAAAAACATTTATTTAAAAGGAAAAAAAAATAAAAAGAAGACGTGCAGACACAGAAAGCACACAATGGACAGACACAGAGAGCAAAGAGTGAGTGCAAACAACAAGGAGGGGTGGGGATAAATAAATAAATCTTTCAAAAACAGAAACAAAACAACCTGGGCGTGCCGATCACCATGCCTGCCCGGGCTGCTGCACCCATAGGCAGGAAAAGCATGAGGTCACAGGCCTGGCCCCTCGAGATGCTCTGTCCCATTGTCTAAGACACAGTGGTGAGAACTGGAGGGAGCTTGGGATTTGGAGTTGGAGGGTCTTATTTGAGTCCTCACTCGGCACCATATACTTTTAGGCCAAATGTGAGGAAGTCTACTAAGGGTCTTGCCACACACTTAGGCTTGGACTTATTATTTCAAGCCTGGTTGCATAGGCGTGTTGCCCATTGGACTGTCTATGTAGAAGAAAGCTGTCACTTGGAATGTTTTTTTGGGGTTTGCCTCTCTTCTGGACTTCAAAGATCTGGGCTCTGCCTTGCATGACTCTCTGTTTCCTCAGATATTTTCTGGCTTTCCTTTTGACCCTCCAGATTGATCCTGTTTGAAAGAGACATTTTCGAATACTGTCAGAGTTTTCAGCTGTGACATTTCAGCCTGTTGACCCATGAAAGCATGTGTTCCCTCCATAAAGGGCCAAGCTCCCCTATTTTTCCTTAAAAAAAAAAAAAAAGAAACAAAAAACCCAGGAAGCCTCCTCCTCAAAGCAGCAGCAGCAGCCACGAACACAGTAACAAAACCCCATCCTGTCTGTTTGTCAAGGAGAGGACCCATTGCTGAGTTTCTTCAAGTCTCACATGCCACATGCATTTCTTTTGTAAAAGGTTCCTGACTTAACGGCTCCACAAGGACCCTGTAAGAATGATCTCATCCCCTGAAATTGGCAGACAAGGAGCATTCCGATTCCATTCCAGCACAAGAGCAGAAAGATGGTTGTTAAGCATATATTATCCGGTCAATAATCAGTACAAGCCCAGTCCCTTTTTCCCAAAAAGATTCTGGCCAAATTCTGGATATGGTTTCTGTGGGCAGGGTTTACCCTGGACCCCATAGGCCTCTGATTCTGGCTATCGGAGGTTTTAAGTTTGGGGGGTTCCGAGAGTCCTGTGGAGGAAAAGAGGATTTGGGAAGATCAGACTAATGTGGAACCCCTCCTACCACAAATGCATTGAAATGCCGGATAAAACAAAAACAAATTAGTCCAGTTGCTGGAACTGAAGAGGGAATGGAAAACCAGAGCCGGAAGCAGAGCCCGGGAGCCGCAGCAAGCCTGGGCTGTGGGTGTGTCTGTCTGTGTTTTATTAGGCTGGGGTAGGGCCCACACAGAGATGAGAGTCAAGGCCTTGGGCCAGTGCCCTGAAGGAACCTAAACAAGAAAGCAAAAAGCTGGGGAAATTGCAGGGCTCATGGGCAGGACTAGGAAAAAAAAAAAAAATCCCACCCATTGAATTAGGGAGATGCCAAGGAAATGGCCTCTGCCTTGGCTCTGTATGGGAAAATAAAAGTCTTTTGGGAAAGTGAAAATTCCAAGGCTATACTTCGAGAAGTTTTGGAGACTGGTTTTATACTGTCCATGAGTTGTGGACATCCTAAATTAAGAAATGCGTATAAAGACTGGCCCTGGTTGTTGTCACTGCTAGGTTACATGCAGAAGGTGATGGGATATCATTCTGAAGGAATACTCCCACACCCTAGGCCACAGGAGATTTCCATTAAATGTCAAGCCTAGTTGAAGATAAGCTCTCAGTAAAAATTACTAAACATCTGATGGAAAAGTTCCTGATGAGTGAGAGCAGACACAATAAGCAGAAGAATGAGCAACCTCAAACTTGAGGTCATAGAAAATCAATCTGAAAGAGACATAACAAGTAGGGATATTTAAGCAATTAAAGAGGTAAAAAGAAAAAAAAATAGAAGCCATAATGAAAGAATGATACATTATGAAAAAGTATGAGAGTAAAACATATTCAGATAGTATTTTAGAAAGCAATAGATTTAACAAACTGAAGAAAACAGGTTGTGACAATTCTTTCTTTGCCTGAAGCCCACCCAAAGTACAAAACTCCCAAATGCCCAGAATTAGAAAGAGAAAATGTGAGGCTTACATCTTGTCCTTGCATATTTTTTTTTTTTTTAAAGATTTATTTATTTTTTATTTATCCCCCCCTTGCTGCTTGTGCTGCTGTGTCCATTCGCTGCGTGTCTTCTCTGTGTCTGCTTATCTCCCCCTTGCTGTGAGGTCTTGCCGCCCACGGTGCCGTGCGAGCCGGCCTGCCCTCACAAGGAGGTGCCAGGAAGCGAACCCGCTTCCTGCCGTGAGGTTGCTGCATCAGCCCACCGCACCACTCAGGCCGGCGTGCCCTCACAAGGAGGCCTCAGGACGCGAACCCGGGCCTCCCATATGGTAAACGGGGGCTCTATCCACTGAGCCACACCCGCTTCCCTTGTCCTTGCATATTTTCAACCCACTGGAGCTTAGTCCAGCAACTGGACTAATTTGCTTATAAACTATACCAACCAGCATTAAAGTTATCACAAGGAAAAGACAAGGCAGACACCAAATTATGTTGCCAAGGACACCAAAATAATCTGTTATGACATGATGATAGAAGGAACTGGAAATTCTGGATGAGTAGGGTTTCTGGATGAACAACCTCATAAGAACACACAGTGGAAATCGTTTATAATTGATTAGGGTATTTGGGCAGATTCATGAGAGGGAGAAAGGAATGAAAAAACTTTGTATAAGTATACATCTAAGCACACATGTTGGAGAACTTCTTGGGTACTGGACATGCCTGAAGATCAGCCACCATCAATGCAATGAACCATTGTTAACTTTACCTCTTTCACCTGCTTTCCCTCCACTCAGGTATGGCTGCAGAGACAGTGGAGTCCACCCTCTTCTTGGTAACTGTGAGCTGGGTTGGGATTTTTGTGTTTGTAGAAAGGAAGAAAAAGATCAGAAAAGAAGAAAAGAAAGTTATTATCTGAGATTATATAATGGCCAAATAAGAATATATAGACAAAATATTAGAAGTAACAAGAGAGTTTAGCAAGGTTGCTGGAAATGAGATCAATATACAAAATCATTAGTAACAAAACTGAGAGAATTTAGTTAAAATGTTATTTACAATAACAGTAACAACAAAAATGTGAACTACTTAGAAATAAATACAGTAAGAGACTGTAAGGCAGCTTTAGAGCAAAGAAAAGCAATTTATCAAAAGACATAAATTAAGACCGAAGTAATTGGAGTAAAATACTATGTTCATGAAAGGGATGACTTCATATCATAACATGTGTCGTGAAATTTTTGTCCAAATTAAATTAAAGCTAATTCAATTCCAACAATAATTCCCAAGAGAGTTTTTCACAGAACTTGACAAAATGGATCCAAATATTCATATGAAAGGGGAAAGGACCAAAAAATAAAAAATTATTGAATAATGATGATGATGATGATGACGATGACAAAGAAAGATATGCCCTACCTTATTTCAAAATATAATATAAAGCTGTAATAATTTAAACAGTGTGATATCACCATACAGAGAGAGAAATCTACCAATGGAACTGAAGAGAGAATCTGTGTGGAATTTGGTTTACAACAGAGGTAATGTTACAAAGAAGTAGAGAAAGGATAGGCTCTTAAATAAATTGATCTGGGACAATAAAATCTATGGAAAATGATAAAATCGGATCCCTACCTCATGGCATACACACACACAGACACACAATTCCAGGTGGATTAAACCTAAGTGAAGAAGGTAAAACTTAAAAATGTTAGAAGAAAATATAGAAAAATATAATGTCAGGGTAGGGAAAAGGTTTCAAATAAGACAAAATAGGCAAAATGTTAAAGAGGAAAGTTTGAGAAATTTCCCATAAAGAGGAAAATGAAAAAAAGTGCATTCAATAACAACAAAAAATGTAAAGTTAAAAGACAAGCCACACATTAGGAGAAGATATTTACAACATACATAACTAATGAAGTATTTGTGTGTGGAATACATAAAAACTTTTGAAAATTAATGACAAGGATACAGGCAATCCAGTAGAAAAATGGGAACAAACTATGATCTGGCAATTCATAGAAAAGAAGATTGACTGGATAATGACCACATGAAAAGAAGTTTAACTTAATTAGCAATGAGGGGAAGTCAAAATAAAATGAGAAACCATTTCATACCATCAGGTTGACAAAAATTTAAAGTTTGATAGCACTAAGTGGTGGTTAGGATGTGAGGATATGGAAACTTATAACAATGAAATGTAAATTTATACACCAATTTCTAGAAAAATTTATATCTGATACTGTTGAAGAGGTGCAAGCCCGGACTCAAGCAATTTTACCTCCAAGTGTGTATTCTAGATAAGCTTTTGTATTTCTGTGCAAGAAAGTTCATCACAGGACCCTTTGGAATTGTGAAAATGTGGAATCAATCCCATTGTCCATAAACAGGAGAATAAACGATCAAATAACATGCATTCCACGTGTCAAAATAGATAACTCTCAAAATATTAGATATGAAAAAAAAAACACTTTTAAATGATTTTACAGTGAGATACCTTTTATCATTTTTTCTCAAACTATTGGTTATGACCTACCTGTAGGTTATGAACTAAATTTATAGGATTACTGCCTGCGTTGTAAAACAGAATAGAAAGAAAACATCAGACTGTGCTGCAAGTAGTAACAGATTTCATGAATGTTTTTATTTCAGATATATGTGTGTTTGTATACATACACACATTTACACATACATACACGTGCACATGGGTTAAGGTGTAAAATGTATTTATGCTGGGTGTGGTAGAAGAGTTTTCAAGCCTGTGTTCTGCATAAATTAAACATGCAAGATAATATTTTATGTTGTTTATAGATCCAAACGTATGCATGGGAACGATAAACACCAGCTTTAGGATAGTGGTTACTTTTGGAGTGGGAAAGAAGAGGACGAGATGGGGTCAGTGTATGAGGTTTTAGCTCCATCTGTGTTGATATATTATAAAATATATCTGAAAAAAATTGCAAATAATGTTAACATTTGTTAAGTCTAGGGTGGGCATGGGTGCCCATTATAGTATTATACATACTTTTCCATGTTTGAAGTATTTCACAATTAAAAATTTTTTAAAAATTAAACAAAATTTAAAGAACATTAAAGGTGTGGGCATGGGTGGGGAGTGGGGACAGGAACTCAGATGGCTCGGAGAGGCTTACAGCTCAGGGACACTTCCCAGGTCTTCAGTGGTGCTCACTTCTGAAGAGCTGGTGCATTTGAAACATTTGTTAGGTAACAGAGTGTGAGAGGTGAACCTTCCTTTTGTCTTTTAGTTCTGGCCACAGCCTTAGAGTCAGGACCTAGTTTCTCTGATGGGTAGTTTATCTTGTTTTTATCGACTTGTAGTATTTAAAATGTTTTTTGGGTCCCAGCTCTTTGTTGGCTATACTCAGCACAAAGGCAGCGCTTTGACTGGGTTTTTGTCTTTTCACTTAATTATGGTTTCCTTAATGTAATTTTTAAAATTTTATTTGATTATGGTTTCTTTAATGTAGTTTTTAAAATTTTAATTGAGTCAATTTTCATCATCTTTTCCTTTATTGTTAGTTCCTTTTGGGTCTGTAAGAACTCTCAAGTCCTGTTTAATGGAGGGATTGATCTTTCACTAAATTCTAGCAGTTTATTTTTAGTGGCATAGTTGGTTTTGGTTTATATCCTCTAGAAGAGTCCTCTCTAGGTTCAGTTTTATTCTAATCCGTGCAAAGTCTTAGGCCTGAGACCCGCGTAGCTTCAGGACCTGCCAGACCCCTTTCCTCTCAGGGGTGGGGCCGTCTTGACCTGTCTCCCATCTCAAGCCTCTGAAAGAATTATCATGATCTAGGCCATGGCTCGAATTTTCCCAACAAAGACTAATTGAAATTATTTTCTAGAATAGAGTCAGACACAGAATAATGAATAGAAAATCGGGGTGGTTTGGTATGGATTTTGGAGTGAGACAGAATCAGCTTTGAAATCCCAGTCGAGTCACTAATTTTGAGCCTTAGTTTCCTTATATACAAAATGGGGAAACTGACCTAAATTGAAGACTTTGTGATGAGTATTAAGTGCATTACTCTGGTCACAGAGCAATCACAACAAACAAGCCTAGCTAAACTTGTAGAGCTCGTCTCAGAGCTAACCGTTTTACATGGATGATCTCACTTGGTCCTTATGACAAGTCTTTGAAGTTAGGTACCACTGCCATGTTTATGTAGGGCTTGAGGTAAAGGTGTTGGTTGGATTCAAACCCCAGCTCAGTTACTTACCCTGTGACCTTAAACTCCCGTGTTTCAGTTTTCTCATCTGAAAAATTAAAATAGTATCTATGTGCAAAGTTTGTTGTGAAGATTAAGATTTGATGTATATGTGTATATAGTAAAGTGTTAGTTATTATTACTATGACCATGAGTCAGATGGAGAAACTGAAGCTCAGAGAGGTATAGTGGCTTTTCTAAGGTTGCACAGCCAGTGAGTGGCAGAGCCAGGACTTCAACTCAAATGTGGTTGCTTCCAAAACTTCTGCACTATGTGTCTCTGTTACCTACAGAGGTCAGAAGAGAGAAATTCATATTTCAAAGCTTCACTCAGAAGAAGAGGCTCACCTTGGCATAATATGTACAAAGAGTGTTTTGACATTTGTTTCTAATACTTCAGTTGCAGTTGTGCATTGCATATAAATTTTCTTATTTCCAGGTAACATATTTACTTTAAGATAAAAATGAGTATCAATGAATGAAATGAAATAGATTAAAGGAAAAATAAGCTACAAATCATTACATCATTTAATCCCTTGGTTTTCCTACCACTTAATTATTGCATCATATCAGTTATGTTTCATTTCCCTTCTTGCTATTTTCTCTACTTAGTATTGCCCACATCTCCTTACCAGGGATGCCCTCATACTAAGGATTCCTATTGCCCATTTTCTTTTTCTCCCTATCAAAACTTTCCTGTTCTATGTCCCATTCTCATAACATTGTTCTCATTCAGTTGTCCTGGTTAAAGAAAAAATCAGATAAGTTTTGTTGGGGCTTATGCATTGTACCCCCAGTGGGTTCCTAAAGGCTGCACCTCTGAAGGTGGAATTCCCGGTTTGGAAATGGATGGGGGTGGGGTTTCTGCTTAGGAACAAGAGAGAGATGGTCATGACTGAGCAGGCTTGGTCAGGGTTTGGAGGCTGAGAACATTTTTACCACCTCTACCCCAAGTGCAAGTCTTCAGATTCCTCATAGGTTCCAGGGTGGCTAGTCCCATCTCTCCAGCAAGCTCACCCAACAGGAGTCCTCATCCATGAGATTCACTCCAGTCCCATTTGGGAAGCCCTCCCCACACATGGCAACATCATTTGGAGCCACAAAGAGAGGTCTAGCTATAAATTTGGATGCCATCAGGCTCCAAGGAATTATAACTCCGTTTTTCTTTTTCTTTTTTTTTTTTTCCAGTGTGGTTCCTCACACAGCTAATTCTCACTGGTTATGCTGAGGCGAGGATTCTTTGGGATTGGGGAAGGAAATTTCCTCACATTTTCCATTCTTCTCTTCCCAGAGACATTTTGCTGGCAGAGTAATGGCCACTTCTCTCGGCAGCCAGATGAGAAACAGAGCTTAAGGCAGAGGCGAGAACAGGCTTATGTGGCCAATGCATAAGACTGGTGTGTTAGTCAGGGTTCTGTTTCAACAGAAGATGTCTGTCAATAATATGAGATTTTATAAGAGTCTCTCATGGAACCGTGGGGATGCACAAGTCCAGGTTCCGCAGGCAGGCTGCAAACCAGGGGCTCCAATGAAAGTTTGGTGAAAGGTCCTTGATGAGTTTCTGGGAGAAGTTGGCTGTCCAAAGATGAGCTGGGAAATTCTCTCTGAATGTTGAAATCACTTCCCCTTTTAAGGCATTCAACTGATTGGATAAAAGCGTCACCCATTGCTGATGCAGTCTCCCTGATTGATGCAGATGTAATCAGCCATCCACGCAGTAAACTCACTGGTGATCGAAGTTCATAAATGTCCTTGTATTACAATTAGCCCAGTGCTTGCTGGACCAAACACCTGGACACAATTACCTGGCCGAGTTGACACATGAGCCTAACCATCACAACTGGCATTTTAAAAAGTCATTCCAATTTGGGATCACTTCTGGAAAGTGAAGGAAAAGGCAAACTTAAAAAATGACCTAGTTCCTATATGAGTGAAAACTGCAATTTGGGGAGAGGAGATTCTGGCAGAGATGACCAGATGCCACATTTCTCCTTCCTCCTGGGTCTTTGACAGTCACTTCCCTGCCTCACAAGCTCTGGCCTTGCTCTCTGATTGTGGACGAGCTCGCTCTCATGTTTTCTGAGCTTCAGATTCTCGGCCTCATCCTCACCGGAGACTGTCAAGCTCCCCTGTGTCCTGAAGGATCTTCTAAAACAGCTTTTGTTGTGGGGACAGCTCCAACTTCCAGGTAGGAGCCATGTCGCCAGCACGACACAGCTGCCACGACACAGCCCACGAGATGCTAACTTTGTCCTGCCCCATCTTGGCCAGGTCAGCTGTGGTGCCAAAGTAGCAGTAATCCCTCAAATCTGCCAGGTGCTTTAAAGTTCCAAAGGGCTTTTTTACAAACATTGTCTCCAATTTAATCTCTCATGTTCCCTTGGGTTCATATTTAAGGAATTGCTATACCTCTTGAAGATAATCCTAAAACCAAAACAGAACATGTACATGGTTAAAAATAAAAAGCAAGAAGGTCACAGAAAGTCAACAATGAAAAGCTACTGTCCTTCATCCTATTGCCACCCACTCCAACTTCTGCTTCCACCTATTGTTTTCTTTATTTTTTAAAATGTAAGTATTTTATAATAGTTTAATGAATGAAATAGTTCTACAAGGCTTACTGTTAAAAGAGCAGTAGAAAGTTTCTTTCTGAGATGATGATAATATAAAATTATTATTTTCTTTTTTTTCTTTATTTTTAAATAAATATTATAAAATTAGATCATGGTTTTGTATACTTTAAATAGGTGAACTTTATAGTATGAACGTTATATTCCAATAAAACTGTTATAAAAAGGGGGAGGGTATAATAAATACCTCCAATAAAAAGTAGTATCTTGACAATCACCCTCTGCCATTTTCTCATTTCCTAGAGGCAACCACCTTCAATTAGTGTGATTTTAACTTCATATCTCTAAGTAATATGCTTACAATGCTACTTTTTGATTATTCAGTTTAGGCATTCATTACTGACTTTCGGTTAACAAAAAATGAGGCTTTAACTCTCATATCACTCACCACCGTCCCCAACATACTATGTGCGTACCTCCTGTGGATTGGATTGTGTACCCCAGTTTGAACATGTTCTTTGTCTCGGTCCACATTCTGGTGGGTTTGGACCCATTTGTAACTCAGATCTCTTCAAGATGTTACTTCAGTTGAGGTGTGGCCCAAGTGGATCAGGTTGGGCTTTAACCTGGATTACTGGAGTCCTTTATAAGCAGAGTGAAAAGTCAGACAGAGAGAAGCCACAGGGAGCACAGAACCTGGAAGAGAAAGGAGAAGACACTGCCATGAGCATTGCCATGTGACGGAAAAGCCAACGAACTCCAGAGATCACCAGCCAGCCAGAAGGTACCGACTTTGGGAGGAAGCAAGCCTTCTATGCTCTGAAACCGTGAGCCAATAAACACCTGTTGTTAGGCCAATCCAATCCACTGCATGGTGTTTGTTTCAGCAGCCTGGAAACTAAGACACTTCCCATCCCCCCAAGCTTCCAGTATAGTGTTATCAGTATTTTAGTTAGCTCAGTATTCTATGTTTACACTAGTATAAGGAAAAAATCACCATTACCGACAGCTGCCCAGTTGTATGTCACGGTAGAGGGCATCCAAAGGTTTAACTGATTCTTAATTTGTCAATCTCCTATCTTTAAAAAAATTTGTATTGCAGTAATATATATATATATAACATATATATATAACATAAAATGACCAATTTAATAATTTTTAACTGTAAAATTCAACGACACTAATTGCATTCACAATATTATGTAACCATCACCATCCATTACCAAAACTTTTCATCACCCCAAACAGAAACTCTTTCCTCATCCTCCCTACCCCCCAAGACCCTGGTAAACTCTACTCTACTTTCTGTCTCCATGAATTTGAATATTCTATTTATTTCATATCAGTGAGATCATATAATATTTATCCTTTTGTGTCTGGGTTATTTTACTTTTTCAAGGTTCATCTATATTGTAGCATGTATTAGCTCTTCATTTCATTTTATGGCTGAATAATATTCTAATGTATGTATATACCACATTGTTTCTACATTCATCAGTTGATGGTCACTTGGTCAACCTATATTTTCTCTTCTTTCACTCCCGCTTTCAAGGTACCTGATATGACCAGTTCCTGAATCTTTCGAGAGTCCATAGTATAAATCATGTTTTATCAAGGTTTTTCCCACTGTGGGCTTGGAATTCAGTTTTTGGGGGCAGGGGAGTCCTTTAGATTATTTATCAATCTGCTGTCCTACATCTGAAATTTTGTTGTTATTTTTTTCTTCTCTATTCTCTTTCTTTAAAAAAAAAATAGCTATAGTGGAATATAATTCACATACCATACAATTCACCCATATAATGTGTACAATCCAATGGCTTTTAGTATATTTACAGAGTTGTATATTCATAACCACAATCAATTTTAGAACATTTTCATTCCTTTTTCTTTGTGAGTTGATGCTTTAAACAATTTCTTTAACTGTATTTTTAGTAAGATTTTTGGCAATAGTGGAGGCTCATGCACGTACTTGTCACCTTTTACCAGATTCCCTATTTCTGGTTTTAGTTCTTATTGTTAAATAATATAGTTTTATCATCATTTCTTGATTTATTAAATTTAGACATTATCTAATGGCTTCTTACTGTGATAGATGAGGATTTGACTCAGTTACACCCTATCAATGTAGTTACAGCACCATTTTTTGTTCTTTTATTAGCTATCTTTATGATTTTATACACTACAATCACCTCTTTATTTCCATCAATTGTAGAACAGTATTTCTTGCATAATATTTTGTGTTTTTTTAAAGAATATTTTTTCTCTTTTGTTTACTTCTCTTTCTCACTTACACCTCCCAGCTTCTCATCCTGTAATTTTTCCTTTTGTGTTATTAAGGCTAATGCATTCATTGCTATAACCATAATTAATTTTCATGCTTTGCCTATAGGTTGATCCAAATGTTAAAAATCAATAATAAAATTTTATGTAATAAATATGAAAATATTTTCTTTACATTCTGATTAAATTTTATTTTCTGTTTAGCTTTTATTTTTTCCTGGATTTTAAAATTGCTTTTCTTTCTTCTTGCATTGTCTACCTGAATTACAAACCTAGGGTCTTCCAACTTTCTAACTTATCAAGAATAATATCAAATTTATAGAATCTCCTTCTTTTCCTTAATCTTTCTTCTCTGGAGGCCTTTGTCATGCTGCTTCAATCTGGACTGAATTCTCTCTCACTGTGCTGAATAGCTTTTACCCTGAAACTTTAAACTCCTGGGTTGGATCCACTGTTTCCTGCATCCTGTATCTTCACTTTCTTGTATTACTCCCTTTTTTTGCTGGAGTAAATCCTCAAATATATTCATTAAAAGGAAGTTAAGTTTTCATTCCCTGTAGGTCTGAATATGTCTTTGCTCTACCTTCATATCTGATTGGTAGTTTAGCAGGGTATAGAATTACATGTTAAAAAGAAATTTTCCTTAGAACTTTTAAGGCTTTGTTCCATTATTCTCTAGCATCCCATATTTCTGAGGAGATCTCTGATACCAGTCTGATTTTTGTTCCTCTGCAGAAAACATTTTTTCCTCTTTTGGGAAACTTTTAGGGGTCCTGATATTTCACAATTATGTTTCCAGTTTCTGTGTATGTGTGTTTGTGTGTGTGCAGTGCACTTGGTAGACTTCAACCTAAAGACTTATGTTTTAAAACTTTGGAATTTTTTGGTGCTATTTCTTTAATAATGTTCTTCCCTCTGTTTTCTCTATTCTCTTTTTTTTTTCTGGGCTTTTTGCTAGTCAGATGATGAACTTTCTGGATTTATCATCTATGTCTCTTATCTTTTCTCTTACATTTAATATCTCTTTTTCTTTTCATTCACCTCAATGAGAGATTTTCTTAACTTTATCTTCAATAAGTCTAATCATTTTTTTCTTTCTTCTTGAGTTGTTTCTTTTAGTCACTGTCTCTTGCTTTTATTTTATGTGACATTGTCTCAAATCTCTCTGTAGATACTAATTAGAGTTTTCCTGTCTCTGAATTACCTCATTTCTTATCGTTTGCATTGGTATTTTTCTTTTACACTGTAGGCTTTCCTTAAAAGTCTAGTGAGTTTTTAGTTGTTTTGTTATGTTTAACAATGAGGACAGAAAAAAAGATGATTGAGAGCTCTGCATGTAAGGGCACATGTTGTCAGCTATCAAGCTTCACTTTAAGGAAAGTGGGTAGGAAGTTGTACTTTACAAAGGTGACTCTATATGCCCCACGTTAGCTTCCCTAGTTATTTCTAGTTTGTCCATTTTTAAGAGAAGATGCCTCTGCTTTGTTTATTTGTAGTAGAAAGGGTGTTTTCAGAGAATACCAGGCTGATAGGAGGACTACATGTGGTGGAAGCAGGGAGGTGAGTTGGGGGAAAACAGATTTTTAAAAAAGATTTATTTATTTATTCCCCACCCCCCCATTGTTTTGCACTTGCTGTCTGCTCTCTGTGTGTTCTACTGTGTCTGCTTGTCTTCTCTTTAGGCGGCATTGGAAATTGATTCTGGAACCTTCCAGAGTGGGAGAGAGGCACTCGATCTCTTGCACCATCTCAGCTCCCTGGTCTGCTTTGTCTCTTATTGTCTCTCCTCTGTGGCTTTTTTTATTGTGTCATCTTGCTGCACCAGTTCTCTGTGAGGTCCAGCACTCCTGTACAGGCCAGCACTCCTGCATGGGCCAGCATTCTGTGCAGGCTAGCACTCTGTGCGGGCCAGCTTGCCACACGGGCCAGCTTGCCTTTCACCAGGAGGCCCCGGGAATCGAACCCTGGAACTCCTACATAGTAGATGGGAGCCCAATCACTTGAGCCACATCCGTTTCCTGACAACTGATTTTTATACAAGCTTTCAGTTAGTCTCCTTGTTTTCAGCCCTTCATACTTCCACTCTCTAATACCTGGCATTTCTGAATTAGAAGCCTCTCTGGGACTCTTCAGGACAGAGGCCTCTCACTTTGGCTGCAGCCCCTTCCTTGAGTACTGTAGGCAAAGAATCCTTCACCTTTCTTCATCTCTTGCTAGCTCCTTGTGTGTTGTTTTCTGCCTTTGAGAAATTTATTGAAATCTATTGTCCACTGATGGCTACTTCCACTCTTTATTGTGATGGGTTCATTAATATTTTAAATGCCATTTTAATGGACCTTGCAAGGGAGTGACAGTCAGTAGTTGACCATCTTGAATTAAAAATTCTGGGTAAATTTCAGCAGTTGTAGTGGGAAGATCTTGGATTCATTGATCTGGGTTCTAGTTATATAATTCAGTGTATTTTTGTGCCCCTTTATTCCTTCTATCTGTGGCATTGCTATTATGTGGAAACCTGGGGAAGCATCAAGAGGAATGGTCTAAATAATTCATCTTTCTTAGGCCCATTTTCTTCATTTGTAAGTCATTCATGTGATTATTAGCATCTCCCATGTACATGGCTTTTCTTTGTGCTAAGTGCTGGAGAAATAAAGATGAATAAATTTTAGTCCCTCCCTGTCAGGCAGTTAGGGTGGAGGTTGCTTTGTTTATTTGTAGTAGAAAATAAACAAAATGAATAAGATATTATGGTTACTGCTATGATAGAGATAGGTAATAGGTGATGTTTGACCACAGAGGAGAAAGAAATCAGGGAAGGTTTCACAGAGCAGGTGATATTTAAGTTTAAATAAGAATTCTCCAGATTTCTCAGAGTAGAGAAGGCATTCCAAGCAGGGAGACTAGCATGTACCTAAATATGGAATCATAACAGAGCTTGATGCTTTCAGGGAATGTTGAGCAATTCTGTAAAACTGGATGGAGCATAGGCTGCAGTGGAGGAATGGTGAGAGATGAGACCGGAAAGATAATAATGGCAGATAACATGACTCATGTACAATTACTATTTACCTTTACAGATGAGGAAACTGAGGCACAGACTTACATGACCTTGAGGTCCCTCAGTTAATAAGTGGAGGGAGCTGGGATTTGATCTCTGGTAGTCTGGCTCCAGTGGTCATTCTTTTTATTCAAGGGTTTTTCTAAGGAGTTTGTGCTTGTTCCTGCAAGCTTTAAGGTAAGGGAGTGACATGATCAGTATTGTGTTTTAAAGACATAACTCTGTAGTCACCATTTGGAAGGATGTTAGACCCGAGGCAGGGAGCCCAGAGAGCAAGTTAAGGGTTGATTGCACTATATATCAGACAATAGATGATGGTTCCTGAAGTTAGGAGTGAAGATGGGGCTGCAATGGTGAAGGCCATTATAAGAGTTTTTTCTGAGGCAGAATTGTCAGAACTTGGTCGTTGATCAGATGTAGGAGTGAGGAAAAGGTGGGATCAGCACTGGGTGGCAGGATCACTGGTGGTTTGTGTGCTATATTTGGGAGTCCAAGATGAGCATTCTTGGGGAGATGGGAGAGAAAGATCATGAGTCATTATTGAACATGGTGAGATTGAGGTGACTGTACAATAGCCAGGTAGTGATGTCCAAGAGATATTGAGAAAATGGATCTGGATTGCAGGGGAGACATCTGGGTTCTAAGTATAGATTTGGGAGTCTTAGATTTGAATCATAAGGAAAATTGAAATTATGGGAGTGGATATGAAGAGAATCTGTGGAATGAAAGAGATTGAAGGGAAGAGCCATCCCCCACAAAGACATGCACAAGTTTTAATCCACATTTCTGTGGGCATGAATCCATTTGAAGATATTATTAGCTAAGGTATGGACTCATTTGTGAGTGGGATCTTCAAAGGTCCTATTTAGATGAGGCCAAATTGAATCAGGGTGGACCTTAAATCATGACTGAAGTTCTTATAAGCAGGGAAAATTTGGATGCAAACAGTCAGCAGAAGCCAGAATTCAGTAGAAACCAGAAGAGCGGACACAAGGAGAGAGAGCTCACCATGTGATGGAGGATTGCTGGAATGCAATAGGCTCTTGGAGAAAGCAAGCCCTGCCAATACCTTGATGTTGGACTTCTAGTCTCCAAAATTATGAAACAATTCATTCCTATTGTTCAAGTCAACCCATTGTATAGTACTTGCCATAGCAGCCCTGGAAAACTAAGACACCTTGGAAGCATCAATATTTATAGGGCTGTGCCTGACAAGTTAGTTGATGACATCCTTGAAGAGCACTGGAGGGATGGGGGTGGTGAGAGCAGTTTGGAGGATTCCAGGACTGCCCCTTGGTATGTGGAGTTGAGGGCTGTAAGGGAGGGATTGCAGATCAACCTAGCAAAGAGCTAGGCTTCTGAGGGCAGGAGGAGGTGGCCGGCTGTGAAGCAGTGACAGAGAGAGGGGTCTTCTGAGAAATGGGACTCCAGGGGGAACAGAGAAAAATGGGTGGCAGGGAAGGTAGCATGCAGGATAAGTGTTGATGTGGAGAGCAGATGCATATCAAGTGACTGAGCACACCATAGTGGGTGGGTGAGGGAGAGTGGCAGACCTTCCAAACGGGCCTCTCTTCTCTCAGCCATTCCCATTCTCCTGTCTGCTTAGGCAGGTTGCCTGTCCGCACACGTGTGGGTAGCCCATACAGCTCTGCAGGGTTGAATCTGGGTTCCTGAAGTGCTGATGTGCAAGAACCACCATTAATGTTTACATCCACATATTTTGCTTCCCCTGACCTGAGGCAAATGTGGAAAGTGGCCTCGCCAGCCAAAGAAAGCAGAGAAGCTTACAAATCCAAGCCTTCCTGCTATTTTAACTGGAACATCAGGACTCCGCCTCATTCCTTCAATCTGTTCCAGTCCAAAGGAAAATGGGCCATTGCTGACCTCACATTTTAGCAGAGCATGACGACTCCATGCGACAAGTCCAATTGGCTGGTCAGAGCTACCACACACCACACCCAAGGCCTCCTTCCAGTGGGCTGACTCCACGCAGGTGTCTTGGTTGGTTTCTGAGTGTCTTCTGAGTATGTTGCACCTCTCATGAACTTCTCACAACAACCGTGTAGTAAGTAGTATTGGTGCTGTCTGATTACATAAATATTAAGTGGGAGAAGTAAAATTTACTTTATTAAACTCTTTTTTGTTAGGAAATATTTCAAGCAAACAGAAAAAATTCAGAGACTAATGACTGATACTTTCCATATCCACTGATTACTTGATAAGACCCTATCATTAAGATATCCTTGCATCAGATTTTTTAAAGAAAATGGAATATTAATATTCAACAAATACAGTTGAAGTCCTCCCTGTCACCCTTCCTTATGCCTTTGCCCTCCCTCTCTCTTTAGAGATAACCATTATTTGAAATTGTTGTTTACTATGAGCATGCATGTGTTTATGTTTTTATTACATATACCATAGGAAAAACAATCAATGGTATTATTTTGCATGCTTTTAAATGTTGCGTAAAAGGTATCACACCCTATATTTCTTTTTTTCTGGATTCCTTTTCAGTATATTAAGATACCCATTGGGGATCATAGACAATGCTAACTTCAGCTTGCATTAAGCAGTCAGCCTTTGTTGACTCTGACATGAAGTGATCATAGGCTCTGCAAGTTCAGAGTCTCATGATTCCTTCTCAGTTCTGACAACTCCAAGTTCTAACTCCTTCACTCCTAATTTGGGTGTTTAGGTCAATTCCCTCACTTCCTTGGGTAATATTACAGGCTTTATTATTGGGAAGTTTGTCTTGGTCAAGCCTTATGCTTGCCAAACCATTCCTTATAATGAATGAAACATGAACAATATTTTCCACAGTGAGGGGGTGGGGGGAAAATGCAGATCAACCACAAAGTAAGAGGACATAGGAGTATCAGGAGTTTCTTGACAGTGTCTGCAACAGTCTCAAGATTCTTTCTATTTCTATTTCTTCTGGATGAGTCTCTCCCTTTTGGCACAAAATATGTTCCCTGTATTAAACCCAACAGGAAGTAGAATGTTTGGGTTTTATTGAAGGTTATTTCTTGTGTTTTGCCTTCTAGTTTCCATGAGTCAAAGACTATGAATTCATAAATCACAGCTATATTAATCAGGGAGTCGTTCTTCAGCTTTTAAAGCGGCACACTGTCTAATAGAATTTTCTGTGATGATGAAATATTCTATAGATGCACTGTCCAGTATGGTAACCAATAGCCCTATTGAACATTAAAATGAGGCTAGTGTGACTGAGAAACTGAATTTTAAATTTTATTTAATTTTATATAATTTAAATTTGAATATAATTCACATGGCTAGTGGATTATATATTGGACAGTGCCGTTCCAGAGGATTTATACTAATACGTGTTGGTAGAGTTTCAACAAAACTTAATAAATCAAATGAGTTCATATTAAATTGCTAGCTACTTATTTGCTTTTTCTTTTTCCAAATCTGAAGGTAATATAAGAAACTGGACAGCTTGGACTGCTACCCTTGCTCAGTATACACTACTGTACAGAGAATTGCTTCTTCAAGAGTTTGTTAAGCTGTTGTTTGTAGTCAGCATATCCTTCTGATTTTATTGAATGGTGTTGATGAGCACCTAGTATTAATGGTGCAACTTTCTGCACCCTCAGCTGCTATCCTTCACCTCACAGCTCACCTGGTCTACAGCATTTTCCCCCAGATGCATTGGTTCAGACTCTTTCAAATATGGGCTGTCCTTAACACCCCTTTGCTCTAACATAGCCTTATTCTGGGAGATTTGTGAGAGTGGAGACCAGGATCTTCCCAGGTCCTGGTTCCAATCCTGATTCTGGAGTCTATCGGAACCAGCTTTTATTTCTTTAAAAATTTTAATCCAACTAATTTTAAACTTGCAGAAATGTTCCAAATAGTACAATAGTACAAAGAATCCCAGAGATCCCAGAGTATGCACTTTACCCAGATTCTGTCTCTGTCTCTTTCTGCACTTGTGGGCATTCTACTGTAAGGAAGTTTTTCCTTCTTTCCCACTCTATCATCTATCATCATCTATCTCAGTATGAACCCTTGGATTCTTATATCTTTCCATAGGTTATCATCCATTTGTTTTGTTGCTAAAAATTTCCCAGACATGGTCATTGGGTGTCCCTTCATTCTGGCTCCTTTGGCATTTTCACACACACACACACACACACACACACACACACACACA
>JAQZBX010039577.1:0-13685 GCA_029593785.1 Cabassous unicinctus
AAAAAAAAAAAAAAAAGACTTGAATAGGCATTTCTTCAAAGAAGATATACACATGGCCAATAAGCACCTGAAAAGATGCTCAATATCATTGGCTATTAGGGAAATGCAAATCAAAACCACAATGAGATACCACTTCATACTCAATAGAGTGGCTACTATTTAAAAATAAATAAATAAATAAATAACAAGTGTTTGAGAGGCTGTGGAGAAATAGAAACACTCATTCATTGTTGGTGGCAATGTAAAATGGTGCAATCGCTGTGGAAAACAGTTTGGTGGTTCCTCAGAAAGTCAAGTGTGGAATTACCCTATGACACCAAAGAATTTAAAGAAAGGACTCAAACAGATATTTTCACACTGATATTCACAGCAGCATTATTCACAATTACCAAAGGATGGAAGCAACCCAAGTGTACATCAACAGAGAACTGGATCAACAAAATGAGTCATATCCATGCAATGGAATATTATTCAGCCGTAAAACGAATGAAGTTCTGATACATGCAACAACATGGATGAATTTTGAGTTAAATAAGCCATATACAAAAAATACAAATATTGTATTATCTAACTGGTATGAAATAATTAGAATAAGCAAATTCATTGACTCAGAAACTAGAATACAACTTACTAGGGGTTGGGTTGGGAGTAGGGAATGGGAAATTGATGCTTAATCAACTTTTTGGTTTTCTGTAAACATTTTTGTAGTGGATGGTGGTGTTTAGAGCATAACATTATGAATGTAATAAAAACCACTGAATTATATATTTTAATGTAGGTTGTATCTATGTTACAAGAATAAAACTTAAAAAAAAATAAAAAACAACCCATAGGACTGTACAACACAAACAGTGGAGCCTAATGTGAACTACGGGCTATAGTCAATACTATAATTATAATAATATTGTTTAATCAATTGAACAAAGCTACCACACTAATGTAAGGTGTTAATAATAGGCAAAGTTGTGTGTGTGGTGGGTATAGGGCAACTCTGGATTTTCTACATGATTTTTCTGTAAACCTAAACCTTCTCAAATCAAAATAAATAAATTTTTAAAAAGAGGAGGAGAAAATTTTATATATACAAAGACATTTATAGCACTTATAATAGAAAAAAATGGAAACAACTTAATGTATAACAGTAGGGAGATGGTTAAACAAATTATAGTGTATCCATGGAAAATCATGTAGCCATAAAAATGATAGTGATGGTAATGTAACTTATGGATTATAGTTAACAGTAATATTGTAATATTTTTGCAGTAATGGCAAAGAAGATATAGCAATTCTAAGGGACAACAATATGGAGGTATAAGGGGATATGAGACTTTTCCTTTTGGAGTAATGAAAACATTCTAAAATTGACCGAGGTGATGACAGCACAACTCTGTGATGAATATGAGAGCCACTGAGTGTACACTTTGAATGGATTGTACAAAACACGGGACTATAAAACATAATGAATCCAGTGGTGGGAGATGGACTGTGGTTAACAGAACAAATATGAGAACGTTCTCTCATGAACTATAACAAGTACACAATATTAATACAGGGTGTCATTAACCAGGTGGGTTGGGGGACAAATACATCAAATGTAAGATATTGGCTATAGTTATTAGTAATGTTTTGACGATGCTCTTTCATAGTTTGTAACAGTTGTTTCACAACAATGCACATGGTTGCTGGTGGGGTGATGTATAGGAGCCATATATGATGATATGCATGTTTGTTTTGCAAGCTCACAACTTGTAGTATACAATTACTGCTTATGGATATTGAATGATAAACTTCAATTTAAAAAGTTTAAAAAAGGATAATGATGAAGACAATGTAAGGTCAAGGAAAAGTGTTAATTAAGTGATATTAAACAACAAAGTGGAATACAAAAATCATATGAACAATATAATTATAATTATGCAAAATATTTCTATATCTGACTGAAGTCTGGAGAGAAATCTGGGGGAAGAGAAAGTGGTTGTGTGAAGTGGTAGAAATATTAGTGATGTTTTCCTTTTCAATTACCTTTACTGTTGTTTAGACTTGTTTTAGTAATAAATAACTTCTTTTCTAAAAAAACACACCCAAACTCCTTTACTTTAATTTGGATGGTAGCTAAGAAAACATTCACACATGGAGGAAGTCCCATCAACAATTGCCAAGTTTTGAGCTCAGAACGTGACTTATGGATAATGAGGGGAGTCAGGTGAGAGGATGGGAAGGCAACAGATACAGAAGTTAGGTCGAAGAAGACTGTTTGGGGGCAGGGGGAGAGGATTTGCATAGTTGAAAACTTATGCTAAGGTACAAACTCTTGTAGGTTCATTAGAGGCTGAGGATACCTATGGACAAAAAGAAAAAAAAAAGTGAAAGAAAAGAAAGAAAAAAAAAAAAAAAGGAGAAAGTGCCAAACAGGCATCTCACTAGCTTTTCTCTTTATCTCTTTGGAATGTGCACTGCCTCTAAAACATGAATGGTCTGTTTTCTTTGATCCTTTCCCTGGAGGCACAGAGCAACTCACTTGGAGGAATGATTCAAGTCATTCCTGATTTTTTAAAAAAATTAATCCTTGGCCAATTTAATTAATCATAGCATACCAGCACTTGGAATCATTCAAACAAAAATCCTTTAAACATAAGAGATGCACCCACCCCAGCTGTTCTTTCCTCAAAATCTTGCCCCAAACTTGTGTAGGTAGCTCAGGGCAGAATCTGGTCCCTGGCTGCCAATGCTGTCCATTAAGGGAGAGAAGCAGACAGGCAGGCTGCAGCCTAGAAGGTTTTTGGAGAAAAGCCCATGTGTCAGGGTTAACTACAGCCTGATTTAAACCTTAGGTTCTGGATGGACCGTGGAAAGGGCAGATTGATCACCACTATGTGGTCAAATGAACCTAGATACTGGGATATTTCATGAGGAAAAAAGAGAAACCTTAGAATCATCCCTAGAGTGTAGACACTGTGGTATGTCCAGTGAAAATTAAAAGGTTGGGGTTAGATGTGGCTCCTGCCCACAAGCCAAAACTGTGTATTGGGGGACAGTATAAAAGTCCAGATAGAATTCAAGTCAATAAACATACTGCACAGAACAAAGTATAAGTAGCTGTACTTTATGTACTTTAAAAAGCAATAAACATTGAGTTGGAAAACCTAGGTTTAAATCCCAGCTAGACTCTCTAACCAGCTATGTGACCTTGGGCAAGTATGAGACTCAATTTCATTTTCTGTAAAAAGGGAATGAATAATGCCAACTTCAATGGCAGGTATAAAGACTGAAAGAATCCAGCACAGTTTCTGGCACACAGTAGATTTCACTATTTATTTCCTGAATATGTTGAATCTATAACTGGATCATAGACCTAAATTAAAATTTAAAACTATAAACTTCCAGAAGAAAACAGAGGAGAAAATCTCTGTGATCTTGGGTTAGGTAAAGATTTCTCAGATACATCACCAAAAGCACAATCTATTAAAGAAAATTTATTAAATTAGACTTCATCAAAATTAAGAACTTCTGCTTTGGGGATCACATTGTTAAGAGAATAAAAAGATTGGGAAAAAGTATTTGCTAATCACATATCTGACAGAGAACTTGTTTTCAGAATATATAAAGAACTCTTAAAATTCAACAGTTAAGAAAAGGAAAAACCCAATTTAAAAAAATGGGCAAAAGACTTGAAAGATACTTCACCAGAAAAGATACATGGGTGGAAAATATACACATGAAAAGATGCTTAACATCAGTTGTTGTTAGGGAAATGCAATTTAATACCATAATGAGATACCATTACACATCTATTAGAATGGCTAAAATTAAAAAAACATACACTGACAATGCCAACTGGTGGTGAGGATACAGAGCAACTGGAACCCTTACACATTGCCAGTGGGCAAGCAAAATAGTACAACTGCTCCAGAAAACAATTTGGCAATTTCCTTTAAAGTTAAATATACCCTTTCCATACTGACTTCTAGGTACTTACCCTATAGAAATGAAAACTTATGCTCATACCTGTACACAAATGTTAATAGCAGCATTATTCATAATTGTCCCAAACTAGAAACAGCCCAAATGTACTGCAACAGTGAATGGTGGGAAGTGGATGTGGGTCAAGCTATTGGGCTTCCGCCCACTACATGGGAGGTCCTGGGTTCCGTTCCCAGTGCCTCCTGGAGAAGGTGAGCTGGTACGGCGGGCATGTGCGGCGAGCTGACACAACAAAGGAGACACAAAGAGGAAAGACAACGAGAGACACAACAAACCAGGGAGCTGAGGTGGCTCAGGTGATTGAGCACCTCTCTTCCACATGGGAGGTCCCGGGTTTGGCTCCCGGTGCCTCCTAAAGAGAAGACGAGCAGACAGTGACTGCAAACAACGAGGAGGGGGGCAATAAGTAAATGAAATAAATCTTTATTAAAAAAAAAAAAAATAGTGAATGGTAAGACAAACAGTGATACATCCATACAACGGACTACTAGTCAGCAATAAAAAAGATGAACTATTGATGCATGCAACAACGTGGATGAATCTCACAATAATTATTCTGAGTGAAAGAAACCAGTCCAAAAAAGAGCACATGCCATTTATATAAAATTATCAAAAATGCACACTAATTTATAGTGATAGAAAGCAGATTGGTGGTTGCTAGTGGGGTGGGGGTGGGGGTGGGAGTGGGGGACATTACAAAGTGGCATGAAGAAATTTTGGGGGCGGTAGATGTGTTCATTAGTTTGATTATGGTCATAGTTTCATGGGTTTATAACATGTCAAGACTCATCCAACTGTGCACTTTAAATTGGTACAGTTTTTATTGTATGCCGGTTAAAAATTGAAAAAGCTGTTTTTTTAAAAATCGTTATCTAGGTGATTCCAATGTGCAGCCAAGTTTGAGAACCACTGGAACACGTCTGTAGCCAAGACTTTCAGCCTTTGGTTTAGAGGTTGGGTTGTTCAATTGTCCAGATTCCAGGCCTGTTACAAATCTGAAATTTACGGGATAACTGCAGAATGAGCACACAAATCATCAGATAATTCCGTTTTAGTAGTTCCAAGGCCTTCAGTTTAAGCTGTAGGGACGTACTAGAGAAAAATTACTAATCCGAAATGAAATACAGCAAAAGAACCAAGCCTTTAAGCTTCCAAGGCTATAAATCACCCACAGTGCAGAGACCACATTGGATCTGTAACTGGGTGAAATTGCTCCTTCCACCCCTCACAGGCTCAGCTCCTGTGCTACCCTTATTTTATTAGAGCTTGTAATTTGAACCCATTCTGTTTTCTGCTTCTCTCTCCTTGGACTTAATCTGCAGGGCTTCCAAGAATAGGTACTTGAACGTATTTTTAAAATTGCTAACTTTGTTATGTCATGCAAGATGGCCTTAAATAAGTGTTTTCCCCTTTCTTCTCAAACAGCATACTCTTTAAAAGACATAAAATTGGCTGAATGACACTTGTCTATTTGTTGTGCCCAGTTTTGCCTAGTGGCAAAAGAATGACACTGAGCAGCACATTTTAACCTTCAAGGTGCATATGACTCCCCTGCGGGTCCTGTCCAAATGCACGTTCTGAGTCACTAAGACTGGGCCAGACCTGAGCCTGCCTTTCTCAGCAGCTCTGCCCATGGGATGCCAGTTGTGGATCCCGTGCCGCTGGCTGTGGATCCCTCTCTGAGCCTTTCAAAGTCTTTTCACCCCTGGGACACAATGAAGCAATAAGGACTCCAATAGGGAAGAGGTCCCTGTGTTAGCATTGCCTTTGATCGCACTAAGTTCTGAATGCTCTGCCTTAGACAAATGTTTATACATCTGGTAAGGGGAAGGATTCATTTGTTGCGACTAGCTCAGAACGTTTTAAAAATGTTGTTGTTTGACTTTATTTGACCTTTTCCTGAAAAGGATTTGCAACAGAGAGGATGGTTTTTTGTAGGCTATATTTAGTCAGTCCAACTTTGGCCACTTTATTACTGTTGCATCCAACACCTCTTGTGTGTGCATATTTTTATTTATTTACTTTTTTGGGAAAAGATACAGAATATTGAGGTATGAAACTAATGCTTAGGGTACTACATGGCTGATGTTTTCCATTCTTATGACAAATGGGCTGATTTCCCTCCTAGATACTGAAAGGATTAGATTGCATATCCTGAATTTTACTCTTTTTGAGGTGAAGATAGCACCGGTGGTAGCAGCACCAGGACAGTACTGAGGCACAGCCTTGAATCTTCCTGAGGAGGCTGGCTGCGGCCCCTAGATGAGTCTTTCTCACTCACTCTTTACTTTTATCCTGCCTCTGCTTTGCAAATCAAACCGCATGGATTTTTTTCCAAAGAAAATCCTCAATTTTCCGAAAGAAACAGAGTAGTTTAGTTTTGCCTAAAACCAACACATTTAAACATTTATGTGAATTTGCAATTTAAACAACGCAACCTTGATGTGCTTACAAACAGCCAGCCAATATTTTCATCAAAATTCTCATTGTGGATAATTTTCCATCTCAGTTTACCTTGCTATTTAAATTAGTCCATCATGATTTTCAATAAAAATTGAGAAAAATGCATCCATAAAGGCTCAAAGTAAATCCATATTTATAGCTCTGTATTTCTAGTCCAGAACTCCTTATTAAATGATTACAAGAGCAATTTTCTGTCTTTCAAGACTATTTCTGCAGAAGAATTTGAATCACCACTGGAATGAATGTGGTAATGAGAGTAGTTCTGTCAACAATATGTGACACGAGGGAGGGGAGCATAGAAACTGGGCTGTCTGGACTATGGTTTTGGATAGAGTTTGGGATTTTTGTTGTTGCCAGAAAACCAAAGTTCAAAGAGAGTAGAAAAGCATATTGATTAGCTCTGGACTGGTCAAAGACTAGATTTATATCTGAATTTAACTAATGTTTCACATATGTCTCCTCTGTGTTCAAAAGATGTGGTACCCCCGGTTATTTAAAGACGAGAGCCAGCTGAAAGCAATTCCTCTTCTTGTCTTCTCTCCTCCAAATCATGGCCATTTAATGGGTAGGTAGATATGAAATCTCTAGGAACAAAGGGGCATGTGACCGGTCCAAATGATCCCTAATGTCCCCACTGGCGCCACAAGACCTCCATGGCTTATTTTTCTCTCCAAATCTTCCACTCCATAGGCCACATTCATGGGGATATCTGAAGAGCCAAATGACCACTTCCCTGTGTGCCAATTCAACTCTCTTTTACCCAGTGTATCAAAGATACGTGGATCTGCTGGTGCAAATTTCAGCCCCATCAATTAATTGTCATGAAAAGAGAATGTTGCTAACATTTATTGAGTGCATTGTGGCAAACACTTCACACAATTACTTAATCCTCATGATACCCATTTTACAGGTGAGGAACCTGAGGCTCAGGCAGGTTGTGTAACTTGCCCAAGCCCTATTTTAGGTAACGTCAAGTCCAGGATTCAAAACACAGGCATTCTAACGTGAGTGCTCTTAACCACTGTGGTATCCTGCTTCCCACATCCATAGATTGTTCTAGGACTTGGGAACTGAGGGAGTTTCAGAAAGAGACAAGGATATGGACTCTCTAAATGAAGTTGCTTTGAAACTTCATAGTCATCCATTCATTCAACAGTTGCCTGCTCCTGCTCAAATCTTTCAGAGCATACTTCCAAAGAAAGATCACAGTATCAGTCCTTTTTCTGGAAAGTGACTTCCTCACTAATTCACAGGGTATATTTCTTGGGGCCATACTTGTATTTTAATACCTGCTCCCTCCCACCTGGTCATGAGTGGGTCCCAAGCTTGGTCAACAAGATTCTAGTGAAAGTCTGAAATTGGGTCAGAGAGATGGAGAGTTAGTTTCTTATGTGGCTAGAACTGTAACAAAAGCTGAGAGAAGGAGGGAGGTTTGTTGGGAGGAAGGGGGAGGGGAGAGAGAGAGAGACAGAGAGAGAGAGAGCGCGAGTGCAAATGAATATGAAGAATATGGAGCAGATACACAGAGAAGGTGAGGCCAGACAGACAGGGACCCCTTTGCCAGCATTCCAGTACATGGATCTAGTCCTTCCTTAAAAAGACTCTCCTTTTGCTTAAGCTGCTGCAAGTTGATTTCTGTTCCTTGCAATCAAACCCTGATTCATGCTCATTCACACTCCTACAAGGCACAGGAATTGTCTGATACCTCTGGGTCTCCTCAGAGCCCAATAACAGACTGCATTCAATCAATGCGTTTGCTCTCCATTCTCTGCTGCAGTCTAGTCCCAGCCCCCTTACCCCAAGCCTTGATTCAACCATACTGCTGGAATCTAGGCTCTTTCCTCTTCTGTCCACCCTATGTCTTCCCCATGTGTCACTTCCCAGTTCAAAAATCTGCAGTGGCTCACTAGCCCCTAACTGTGTCTCATGGAACATCAGAGGAGATGTTCTGTGATTTAGAGAGTTTTGTGGTCAAACAAGCTTGGGAAATCCAATTTTCCTCTCCCAGCTTTGTCACACGTATAAGCATATTAAGGACTTTAAGAAGTTCTGCTCATAAATCACCCCCACCACCAAACAACAACAACAACAAGCTTGAATTTTTATACTTAATTTTACATTTTTTGTGTGTAATGCCTAAAGTCCACTGGGAAACACCTACCGAATAAGGGCCAAATGTCTTTCACTGACATTAAATCCTGTCTCTGCCTGTCTGCCCCACATTTGACTTCTCTGATTTGATTTATCATTTCTCCCTCAACTGCAGCCAGATGAGTCTTTCTTGGGTCCTGTGCTTTCCATGCCTGTGCCTTTGCTACAGAGATTAGAATGCCCTCAGAATGCACTAATGACCTGGGCACTGTCCAGTGCAGGCCTCTGAGAAGCGGACAAAGAGCAGCTCAAATTACCCTCTACCTCCTTCCTCCTACCCGCGCCCCCATCATGTTCTGATTCCTCTCATTCTCTTCTCCCCATCTCACGCCCTTCTCCCCTAGAGAGAAAATGCTGATGCAAGTGGATATCAAAACCTCCTTCTGGGAGCTGAAAATGGACATGGAGGAGAAGCACGTGACCAAACAGTATCTTCGCAAGGCTATGTGCAGCTTTACCTGACTGTTGCCTAAGAAAGATTCCAGGCCTGCCTGGTCTGCCACTGTGCTGAGCAGGGAAACAGTTGAGACAGACCCGGGATCCTTAATTAGAAAACGGAGAAAAGAAAAAGTCCAGGGGGGCAGGGGGAATGGAAATGTGTGAGAGCCAGTGGGTGGGTGGGGGGAGTAAGTTGCAGAGGTAAGTGGGGAGGGCATGGAGAGTTTTGGGAGAGCGAGAAGGAACAAAATGGAGCAGCTTTGAGTAGAAGAAAACAACGATAGACTGTATTAAGAATATATTTTTTTAAAAAAAGAAATAAAAACAAGAATATACTTATCCCCTTTGGCTTTTTCTCATGAGACTGGCTAAATATTTTAACTGATTTAAATTACATTTTCTGTAGGACTATTGTTTCTTTTACTGTGCTTTTGTGCTTACTCCTAACCACATAGGGAACCTTATTGTATTTGCTTTACCCAAACATGAATAACTTCCTCATGAATGAACTTACCCACTCTGTGGAGAAAATGACATGGGCTTGCCCTATTTCAGTGCCTACTGGCTGCTCTCCCAGCCCTACGTGACCCCCATCCATGCACAAACATTCCTTATGGTGAAAGGTGCCGCTGAGCAGGTCTCAGTTTTGCAAAAGGGACTGCAATTTGGTTTGAGTCTCTCCTGTGAATTGGGCCCTTGTCATTGTGTCTGGTAAGAGGGATCTTCTGGAGCTTCTGCCCAGGGCCCTCTGGAAACTAAGGGGGGCCTGAGATTGTTTAGGGATACTATGAGGTGAACTCTCAAGATTATACAGGCTTCTGGGATTCTGCTTCCCCTCTGGAAAGGCAAGGCCTCCTGCCCTAGACCCTGCTCTGGCCTGAAGCCCCTGGGGGCAGTAACAGCTAATATTCCAGTCTCCAACCAAGGGTCTTAGGAGCCTCCTTTAATTAGTTTATCCTGTGTGCAGAGGCTTCTTTGCATAACATTGGCATCTTTGGAGAAAGAATATACTGGCAATTGCCATGGGAAAGGACAGCGTGGCCTCCAGAAGCCCTCTGTTAACATGGACATGATGGGGGCCAAGCAAGCAGAACTGTTAAGCCATTGTACCCACTGATCACTGAACTCTGAAGAAATGGACCCAGGGACAGCCCAAAACATCTGGCACTGCAGTACCCACTATTGAAAAGATACATGGGGTGGGGTGGGGGGATAGGAGAAGACAGAGGTTTCCTTTTCAAAGTCCTCACCTGTAAGGCCCTGTCATTCGCCTTTGCTTCCCTCTGGAGCCTCTCCATCAAACTGGGAGAACAGCTAATAGGCAACTATCCGTGATAGGAATTGGGTAAGCCAGTGTCATTGTCCTAGGCCTTTATTTGCCCAAAATGTCTAAGTAAAGTCACTTTGTTGCCCACCATGTGGGAGATCTCAAGGCCCTATCTATATAGAGAGTAATTAGAGGCATGCAGTCTGGTTGCTCACTTCAACCGGATCTGATTTTGCTCACAGATCATGCGTTTACAGTCAGCTCCAGTTTCCCTTTTTAGCTCCATTTTTGTCTTTTTTCTTGGCCCAGATTACAGCCTTCCTTCAGCATTTCTGATGGCTGAGGAAAAAATTCCCTCTCTGTCTAGATTCTTCACATTGATTAAAAAAATATTTATTGTGTCCCTACCTTGTGCCAAGCACTGATCTGGGCATTTAGGATATATTTGTGAAGGAAACAGACAAAAGACCCCTTTGGGAGAAGGGAAAGATGGACAATAAGCAATCAACACAGCAAATATGTCAATTGCATAGTATGTTAGAAGGTACTAGGTGCTCTGGGGATAAGAAAGAACAAGATTGTGCAGGTCAAGGGTGATCAGGGATGTGGAGCTGGAGGGGAAAGGAGAGGACTCAGGATTAAACAGCATCTTCAAGGTAAAATTTGAAGATTGGCATAAGAAAGTTATTCAATAGCTCTCTGGGTAAAAGTGTTGAGGGAGAGGGTACAGCTAGAGCAAAGACCAAATGTGTATGCATGCCTAGTTTGAGGAACAGCACAGAGGCTGGTTTCCCAGAATGAGTGAGAGTATCAGAAGAGGAGGATAGAGAGGTAAGTGGTATGCGGAGTGGGCAGGTAATGTAAGGCCTTATTGGCCATTGTAAAGACATTGGCTTTTCCACTGAGAGAAATGGGGTGTATTGAAGAGTTACCATAAGAGGAGGGGGAGCGGCTATTGAAGGGTTTTGAGTAGACAAGTGATAAGATCCAAAGTACATTTTTAAAGGAGCATGCTGGCTGCTGTGTTGAAAGCAAGAGTAGAAGCAGGGAGACTTAATAAGAGGCTGAAGCAGCAATTCAGATGAGAGATGATGGAGGTTTGGACTAGGATGTGGTAATGAAGGAGGTGAGAAGTGGTTGGATTCTGGATATATTTTGAAGGTGGAGATTTGATATGAATATGAGGAGAAGGCAGGAGTCAAGGCTGACTAGGTTTTTTTTTAGCCCAAGCAATTGGAAAAACAGAGTTGTCATCAACTGTGATAGAAAAGGCTGTAGGTAGAACAAGTTTGGAAGAACATATCCAGAGTTCAGCTTGGAACATCTTGAATATGGAGATATTGAGCAGATAGTTGGATATATAGGTTTAGAGTTTGAGGAAGATGTCTGGATTAGAGATATAAATGTGGGAGTCATGAGCATATTGATGATATTTAAAACCATGTATCTGCATGAGATTATCAGAAGAGGTAGATAAGGAAGAACTGAGGACTCAGGTCTAAGCCCTGAGCACTTCAACAGGTAGAGGTCAAGGAGAAGAGGAGGAACCAGGAAAAGAGATTGAGAATGTGGTACCAGTAAGATAGAAGGAAAACCAACAGAGTGAGATGTCCTGGAAGCCCAGTGAGGCAAGTGTTTCAAGGAGGAGGGAGTGATTAATTATATCAGATGCTATTAATTAATAAAAAGAGAACCAATGAATTGCCCATTGGATTTTGCAACATGGAAATCATGGTAACTTTGACAAGAACAATTTCCATGGAGTGATTGATGGGGATACAAGCTTGATTTGGGACTGGTTTAAGAGAGAATTGGAGGAGAGGAATTGGATATAGCAAGTGTAGATGATTCTTCTGCGGAGTTTGTGTCTCAAAGCAAACAATGGTACAGAGGCTGACAAAGAAAGTACAGACATGAAAAGGCTTTTTTTTTTTTTTTAAGATGAGAGAAATAACTGGACATTTGGGATATTTGCATGCTGATGGAAATGATGCAGTAGATAGTGACGATTTGGTGTAGGAAAGAAAAGGGAGAATTGCTGAAATAATGCCCTTGAGTAAATGAGAAGGTTTGGATAGAGCACACAAGCAGAGGAATTTGCTTTTGAAAGGCAAAGTATGATGGTGAAATGTTGGTAGGTGGGTAAGTGTGGAGATGGCAATCTGTGGAGTTCTCTTCTGATTGCTTCTATTTTCTCACTGGAAAAAAAAAAAAACAACCAAAAACAATTATTAGGTAGGAATGAGCCTAGTAAGAAAATGTTGAGTGTTTGAGAAGAGAAAAGAAGGCATGAAACTGTTGTCTAGGGAAATAAGTATGTAAATGGCCTCATGAGGAAAATATAAGTAGGACTATAGGACAGCACTGAGGGCCCACTTGAAGTTGGTTATCATGAATTTAAAGTGAGATCAGGAGGGGTGGATGTGGCTCAAATGGTTGGGCATCCGTCTGCCATATGGAGGGACCTGGGTTCGATCCCCAGGACCTCCCGGTAAAATAAAAAAAAATATATATAGAAGGCACAAAAACCAGGAGCCAAGGTGGCGTAGAGGGCAGAACACCTCTCTCCTACATTGGAGGTCTCCAGGATCGAATCCTGGTGAAGACTGGAGGAGGAGGATGAGAAAAGATGAAACAGAGAACTGCCCAGCAGATGGACACAAAACAGCAAATGGGGAAGGGGGAGTGTAAAATGGATCAAGTAAATAAATAAATCTTTAATAAATAAATAAATAAATAAAGTGAGATCAGCTGCATATTTTTTTCTAGGCATGCTCAGCAATGAGTATGGAGGTGTGGAGTAGGCAGAGAGTTGGATTTGACTAGCTCTACTGTCTTGCCAGGTAAGACAAAGAAAAAGAGAGGCAAGGAGTTGAGGATGTGTGTAAGAGGATGATTATAATACCCGACCATGAAATTTACAGTGGGTCAGCAGGGAAGCTGGGACATTAGGGGGTGGGATCAATAGATTGGAGGTTCTGGAGGGGTATGGCTGGTTGGAATGGGGTGTGGAAGTGAGCTGGAAAGATAGGAGGTTGGGGTCAGAAAGTGGGTGTATTAGTCAGCCAAAGGGGTGCTAATGTGAAATACCAAAAATGGGTTGGTCTTTATAAAGGGTATTTATTTGGGGTAGAAGTCCACAGTTACCAGGCCATAAAGCATAAGTTTCTTCCCTCACCAAAGTCCATTGTCACGTGTTGGAGCAAGACAGCTGCCGACATTTGCCCATGGTTCAGACTTCTTGGGTTCCTTTCTTCCCGGGGCTGCGTTTCTCTCCGGGCTTAGCTCCTGTTTCCTCCACAAGGTCAGCTGTAGGCGATCAGGCGAACGGCTCTCTTCTCTTCTCCTGGGGCCTTCTTTCCAACATCAAAGCTGCTTCTCAAAG
>JAQZBX010039578.1:0-22990 GCA_029593785.1 Cabassous unicinctus
ATAATGCTAAGGGACACTATGAAATCGTGGAATGACAGCCAGTCAGATCTCTGTAGCAGCGACCAAGAAGAGGAAGAAGAGATGGTTTTTGGTGAAAATGAAGATGATTTGGAAGAGATGATGGATTTAAGTGATCTGCCTACCTCACTTTTTGCTTGCAGTGTCCATGAAGCAGTGTTTGAGGTACAAGAGCAGAAGGTACACATTTATCTGACCTTTTCCTTCATTTGGTAGCATGTTGAATGTATGTGGACTCAGAGAAAAGCTTAGGGCAGGCAAGTGCCTCTTTGTGAAGTCTGTTACTGTTCTGTGACAAACTTTTAGACATTGCTGTGACATTTTATTGTATTTTATGGTCCTTCTACACAAATATTTTGAGAAGCACTGGCTTATTGTGAACATTAAATCAAATCTTATTAAATCCACTCATTCATTCATTCATTCATTTTTGGAGCCTGTAGTTAAAGCAAAGCTAGTCATTTTTAGCCTGGCTTCCTATTACTTGAGAGTAAATTCGCAAAAGAAAGAATTATTTTAAGTTTTTTCGGGGGACTAGTTACATATAACCTATTAGGGCTATTTTTTATTTCATTGTAACAGAATTGTTAATATTTCTTGTATTCCTTCTACAACTTGGCTGCGGAAAATGAGTTTACTTTTTAAATGTTACTCTTCTTTAGTTCGTTTATTATTTAACTGGAAAGAGAGGTTTTGTGTGTGTTTTTCCATCACGTCCTTAACAAACGCCTATAGGTCTTAGTCCTGAAAAGTAAAGTATTTCTGTCATTGGTTATAAATTTTTCATGTTCTGAGGCTTTTTCTCAAAATACCGTCCCCATAATTGGGGGGAGTATAACTGCTGATTAAAGCAGATTTATTGTTATTATAGTTGTTGTCTTGTGTTAACTGAGTAACTTGTAACATTGGTATTAAAAAAAATTTTTTTTTAATAAAAAAAAACTATCTCCAGCCCTTTACTTTTCTATCTATGTACTCAAAATATTTTCCTTCCAGTGACTTTCTTGAAGCAGAACTCAATATAGTTTGACTCAAAACATTCTTGAGTAAGCATTGTTGCATTTGCTTCAGGGGATAGAGAATGAATTAACAGCTTGTGCTCAGATGGTTTTACAGTCTTGTGGTGGAGATGGCAAGTAATTATAAGTGCCTTTAGAGACCTTTGACAGTATATTGAGATGTCAAAGGAGAGAGGTTCACAGCCAGTTGTAATAAAGGATCTCCTGGGGAGCTGGCATCTGAAAAGAGCTGAGAGTTAGATGGGAGTTTAGCAGAGAAGGGAAAGGAAATTTCAGCCAGAGGAACAGAATGAGCAATAGTACTGAGTCAGAGCATGAGCCTTTTCAGGGAGCAGTCAGCAGTTCAGTGGGGCTGGTGCACAGGGGGTATGTAGCCAAAGTCAAGAGAAATCAGGCTGGTCAGGTGAGTGTGGGTCATCAAGCTCCGCAGCTCACCCTTCTGTAGTAAATGTTCACTGAGGATTTCTGAGCAGAGGAGTGACAATCAGAACTCTACATTAGGAAGGTCAGTTGTCAACATGTACACGGCAGAATGGAGGGAGGAGAGACCAGAAGCAAGGAGCCATTTAGGAAATTCTTGCAGGGGACCCCCTAGAGATGATTAAGCCGAGCACGGGAGGGGGATTAAAACTGCCAGTTTTATATCTTTCAGGTTTGTTTTCATTTACAAATGCTATTTTCTTTCTCAAGTGATTTAGAAATCTTGAAGTCATCCTTCCTAGTTTTCTCATATATTTTTTTAAAAGTTATTGTGGTAACATATATAACTAACATAAAATTTGCCATTTTAACTATTTTTAAGTGTATAATTCAGTGACATTAATTACATTCACAGTGTTATAGACCTATCCATTACCAAATGGTTTCATCACTCCAAACAGAAACTCTGTACCCATTAAGCAATAACTCCCTATTCTCCCCTTCCACCAGCCCCTGGCAACCTCTAATCTACTTTCTGTCCCTATGAATTTGCTTATTCTAGGGATTTCATATAAGAGAAATGAATATTGGTCCATTTATGTCTGGCTTATTTCACTTAGTATGTTTTCAGGGTTCATCCATGTTGTAGCATATATCAGAACTTCATTACTTTTCATGGTTGAATAATATTTCATTATGTGTATGTACCACATTTTGCTTATCCATTCAACTGTTGATGGACACTTGGGTTGTTTCCAGCTCTTAGCAGTCACAAATCTGCTGCTATGAACATTGGCATACAAGTATCTATTTGAGCCCCTGTTCTCAGTTAATAAGAGCCCTGAATTTCCATATTATAAATAATTAAATTAACCTTGTTTATGTGCTATTGTAAGAAACCATATGTATTACTAGTCTATCTCAAAATTATAAGAACTTTTTCAAGAAAAATCACAATCTTAGCTATTTCAACTTTTTAACTGTAGCTTAGGAATTTTTTTTTTAACTTGTGTGAGGGGTGAATTCTTGTTGATGTTCTTTTTAAAAGCCATTTGGGGATTATATCTAACCTAAATTTATATTGGAAATCATTTCAGCAGAAATTATTGTAGAGTTCAGTGGGCTTCAGTTTATGTACAATTCTTAGTCACAGTAAATTTTATTTAATAGTGTTAACAGTAATATCTGAAACTGCAAAATATAAAATGTTTATATTAAATTGTGTGCACCATCAATAGGATATAAAATATGGGAAGAATCAAATGTTTCTTTTACACAGAAGTGTTTTATTTTGCTTCACTTTTTCCTGGAATAACCATTTATGCAGGTCATCAAGTAAGTGCAAACAACAACAACAACAACAACAAAAACACCTTCTGGCACAGAAATCTTGATTACAATTAATTGCTTTATTTTCAAAAGAATTTTATTTTTCTCCTAACTTCAGAAGATTTTTGTCTTCATAACCTAATGTTTAGAATTAGCATTTACATTTTTCTATATAGTAAGCTAAATAAATACATGTGCCATTTTCATAAAGGTGAATGTTCATTTTAGATTACTGGATTTTGTCTGTATGTTTTCATAAATGTTCCTAAAAATAAGTGTTGGGGCGGGGAGTGGGCTGCAAAGTAAACAGAGTAATAAACTGTAAAAAATAATAATAATAAGCTGAGAAAAAGGCTTATCTTTGTAATTTTCATATCCAGCATGGTTGTTGGTTTTTGTGCATATGCTCAGCTAATCAGTAGCTCCATCAGGAGTACTGCAAGTTTAGTATCTTTTTTTCTTTAACAGATTTGGATTTGCCCCAGTGTGATTGTACTTTATTTGTTTGTTGTTTTTAACCCTGGTTTTCCCTAATAAGAAAAAATTAGGCTTGCTTCTGATTTGAACATGTAGGGTTTTCAAAATACAATACAGGTTTTTACTTTGTAAGAAATAGGACTGTTTCTTCTTTCTGCATTATGTAAGTCTGTGTGCCTGAAGGCACTCAGTAAATGTTGATGCAAAGCAATATTCTACATAAGGCTGACTTTATAAAGAAATACAGTATGGCTTTTGGATTGTAGTCCCTTTGCAAATTACTGCCCTTTGTATATAAAACTGTTTTCCTGACCAACTCACCATAGGACATTTGATTTGAGTTGTTTTGCTAATGATGATGGTTGAGGTACGTTGAAGTATCTCTTTGTTGTTCTACTCTTGCTTTTGGATCAGTCTCACTCATCACCTAATATCGTTCCCAATACAGAGTAATATCTGTTAAATATTTGTTAAATGAATGGATTCTATAAGATGGTTGTTGAGGGTTAGTGATGCAGTGTTGTGATCAAGATGCAGAATTATAAACTGAGTGAGGTTTAATAGTACGTATGGAGATTTAATATGAAATTATGATTCCAGATACACAAATTCTTTTGTGGTTTGTGTAATCATATATACTGTTTAAGTCTTTCTATCAAGGATTTGGTTCTATACCTTTCCTTTAAAGAAGAATAGAGAACATTAAGAAAAACAAGTGTTATTTGGAAGCTAACTGAATGAGCTGATCTTCTGGTTTTCAGACTAAATTAATTGTTGGATGGTTCTGGCACAGCCTTCAATCCAGAAGATGTAAAATCCTTTGAGGAAAGTGATTTGTTTTAAATTAGGAAATTGAAAAAAAGGATTTAAAAAGAACAAGAGCAACAAATAGAAAACAGTTACAAATATGGTAGAGATTAATCCAACTATATCAAAAATCAAAAGGGAATTAAAGGAAGAATATTTCTGTTATAGAGACCTGTGTTTTTAACAGTATCTGGAACACAATAAATGTTTGTTTAATTGAATTTATAGTGCCATTCTGGCCCAGAGTTAGTAAAATTTGTTTCACTTCAAGGCTAGATTAAATATTAGAGAACATAGAATTTTAAGGCTAGAAGAAATCCCAATCAAAGTCTCTGTATTTCCTATAGTAGGCTCAGAGACACAGTAATAGAACTTGCTCTAGAACCCGTTTTACTTGAGTTTTGTGTGCTTTGTAATGTTTTTTTTATATATACACACACACACACACAAAGATGTGTGCATGTATATACATATGTATTGAACACTCTTTTGCCCCACTTAACATCCTCTTGCCCCTTTTCACTCTAGCTGTTGCTATAGCAACCAACTGTGCTCAGGTATAGCTGCTTTCTGTCCTAGTACTTCTCTGCTGTCTAGGTGAACTTGCTCAGCTATAAGAAGCATGTGCAGACTTGGAAGTAGGAGGTAATCAACAGCCCATAGAGCAAGCCTTGCCCAGTGGGGGACTAAAGCCGGTGAATAAGTCCACCCCGTCTTCTGATATTCCAGCTGACAATTCAGAGGTATATCAACAATTCCGAAGCATGTTCTTCCTAGTTCCTCAAAGGGCCCCTGAAAGGATTGAGCCCCAATTGCCCACAGATGTGACCAGCTTGATAACCCACCTTGGAAGGGAGGAGAACTGGCTTTCCCTCCTTACCTGTTTCACTATTCCTGGGCCTTCACTCTTGTCCCGTGTGTCTGTCACCGTGTGTATGTATATATACTATTTTTTAAATTGACTCTATTTGCAGTTGACATGATAGTTTATTTAGAAAGGAATCTGTTAGACCTAATAAGTGATTATAGCAAGATTGCAGGATATAGAGTCAATATACAAAAATCTATTGTCTTTCTGTATAGTAGCAGTAAACCCTTGGAAATTGAAATTTAAAAACAGTACCATTTACCATTGCACCAAAATACTTGAAATGCTTAAGTATAAATCTAAGAAAATATGTGCTGAGAACTATAAAACACTAATGAAATACATAATGTTTTACATGATTTTGAATTTTATATAAATGGTATCATTGTCTAAGTTCTGCTTAATTTTTTTTTTTTTTGCTCAACATTATGTCTGTAAGAGGAATCCATGTTGAAATGTGTATTCAATTTCACTTGCTGTTTACTATCCTACTTTTTAAATATCCCATCATTTATTTACCCATTCTTGTGTTGATGGACATTTCGGTTATTTTTGTTCAGTCACGCTTGCAAGCAGTGATGGCTATATATGTCCTTATGTGTCTCCTGTGTGTGTGTGTGTGTGTGTGTGTGTGTGTGTGTGTGTGTGTGTGCATTTCCTCAGGGTATGTAACTAGGAATGACATTGCTGGCTTGTAAGGTTGTACTTCTTCAATCTTAACAGATGCTGTCACATGTCCTCTGAAGTTGCACCTGTTTTTGTTCCTACCAGCCGTGTATAGGATTTCCCATTGTTCCACAGCTCACCAACACTTTGTTTTTCCAAGTTTTAATTTTTGTCAGTCTTGTAGTTACATTTTTATTATACTTTAATGCATTTTTGGATAAGCTATAGGTGAACGCTTCTCAAACTTACCTCTGGTTGAGGACCATTTTTTCCCCAAAGTGTCATAGACTGATACTTTTGTAAAATACAATAAAAATGTCACAGCAATACAAACTTGCTATAAAAAATTTCTAAACACTTTCTCTTAATTTCTGTGCTGAACCTTGTCATGGACTGGTAGCAAAGTTCACACTTCAGACCATTCCATAATATATATAACATTTAGGGATTTTGAAATAATATTAAAAGATTTTTGAAATGAAATTGCTATCTTCGCTTACCTTCATTTAGATTTATAGCTTCCCTTGTAAATACAATATCTCAAAAACCAAGAGTTAAAAAGAATTTTAGGTCATTTAGGTAGGTATTCTAATTATTAGCAGTATTAAAATATTGGTGAATAAGGTTGACATCATGTTCTTAAGAGATAATTGGTTTACAGATTCCACATTCTTTTTTTTTTTTTTTTTTTTTTTTTTTTTTAAGATTTACTTTATTTATTCATCTCTCCCCACCCCCTTGTTGTTTGTACTTGCTGTGTCTATCTGCTTTTTTTCTTTAGGAGGCACTGGGAATTGAACCCAGGACCTCCAGTGTGGGAGGGAGGCTCCTAATTACTTAAGCCACCTCCATTCCCTGCTTTGTTGTATCTCTTGTTTTGTTTTTCCTCTTGTGTCTCTTGTTGCGTCATCTTGTTGCATCAGCTCACTGTGCCTGCCCATCGCACCAGCTCGCCATCCTGCTCGTCCTCTTTAGGAGGTACCAGGAACCTCTGCTTCCTGCTTTGTTGTGTCTATCATTATGTTTTTCTTCTTGTGTCTTTTGTTGCTTCATCTTGTTTTGTCAGCTTGCTGCACCTTCCCGTCGCGCCAGCTTGTTTTGTCATATTGCTGCACCTTCCCGTTGCGCCAGCTCGCTGTCTTTAGGAGGCACCGGGAACCGAACCATGGACCTCCCATCCACATTCTATGTTGATTCAAGTATTTATTGAGCATTGTGCCACACACTGTTCGAGGTTCTAGGAAGATGATGAACAAGATGAAGTGCTTGGCTTCTTGGAGCTTAAGGAGAAAAATATAGTAAACATGCAAAGAAATGAATAAGAAGTTCAAATAGTAACATGTACTTCGAAGAAAATAAAAACAATGCAGTGGGATAAAGAGTGACTTGATGGGTGGAATTTTTAACTAGGGTAGACAGGGAAGGCCTGTCCAAAGAAGTGACATTTGAGGTGAGAATAAATAGCAAGAAAGAACCAGTATAATATTTAATAATCCTTGGCTTTCTAGAATTTAATTGAAATTCAACCTAATATAATTTAAGTAACTTCTCTCCAGTGTATATTTAGATAGATATATATTATAGTCAAATGCATTATTTTTTATCTTGATTTACTGAGCGTTCATATATCAACACAAACAGAAAGCATTTTTGAGATTAGAGATAATGGCACCTTCCCTACACCAGTATTTCATTTTCCAGTAAGCTTCATACAATTGGAAAAGATCTGTCACTCTCCAAATCAAGACAGTCAGGGCTCTTAGGTTCTAAGAAACAGCTGATTGCCCCTGCATGTCAGTTCCTAAGCTGTCTAAAGCAGGGTGCTCCCGTAGTGGAGATGGGGAAACAAGGAAAGGGAGGAGCTCAGAACAGGCACGTGCATCGTCTCCTTGCTGCCTGGCACAGAGCCTCGCATTTGAGCCTTGCTGCTCATGAAATATGTGTTGAATAAAAGATTAGGAAGATGATCCACAGGGGTCAGGATATCAACACTCCACAGCATTTATGTTGAGTCCTCACAAATTAGTTTTAGTGATCATGTCTTTTTCTTTTGTAGTACAAAGAAATTTTTTTCCTGAACCATTTTAAGAGTAAGTTGCCAATAATAGTGGCCATCATCCCCCAATACTTCAAATTGTGATTCCTACAAACAAGGGTGTTCTAGAAGAAAAAGCAAAAATCAGGAAATTAGCACTGATACATTATTCCCTTCTAATCCTCAGACCCCATTCAAGATTTGCCAGTTGTCCCAATAATGACCTTCATAGCAAAAATATCCAGTTGATCCAATACCATGTGTGGCATTTGGTTGTCAGGTCTCTCTGGTCTCCTTCAGTCTGAGAATTCCTAGCCTTCCCTTTCCCTTCCTGATCTTGACACCTTTGAAGATACAAGCCAGTTATTTTTGTAGCATGTCTCTCAATCTGGGTTTGTCTGATACTAATTAGATTCAGGGTTTGCATCTTTGGCAGGAATATCACAGAAATGACACTGTGTTCTTGTAAGTGCATCCTATCGGGTAGCATGATTTTGATTTACCCCATTCACCCATGAAGTTAACTTTGATCCCTTGATTAAGGAAGTGTCTGCCAGGCTTTTTTCACTGTCAAATTTCTCCTTTCCCTTTGTAATTAGTAAGTATTTTTGTGGGGATGTACTTTGAAACTGTAAATACTGCTCCTCAACAAATTTTCAATGTATTCATCTACTTATATCAGTAAGATTCATGGTTTCCTATTTTATGCATTGGTTATAATCTGCTACTATCATTATTTTGACGCTCAAATTTGTCCCAGATTAGACCAGTGGTTGCTCCTTCAAGTTGGCTTCTTTGTCTTTTTGACATGTCCCCATCATTCTCAGAGTACCTCTTTCCTTCTAGCACAAGATATTCCAGGATCATCCTGTACTTTCCCTGCCCCAGCCCTGGAATCAGTCATTTCTCCAAGGAGCCCCAATTCCTTTCAGTGGAGCTCCGTATTTAGAAACCAAGATATGGGAGTTAACTGTGCTCGTTGCTCTTTGGAGTGTTGCTGTTCCTGGGCCTCACAGTGGACAGAGCTACATAGACGTATTTATATATCAAAAGCCATGAGTTTACACTTATGCTTCCAACTCCTGTTGGCTAAAGGATTCATTTGAGTTTTCTCCCTTTTCATATTTTAAACTCTTCTCTGACAGAGAGAAAACCAAGTCTCATTATCCTTAATATGTTTACTTGTTCAGTCACTCTCCTGTATGTCACTGCTGCTACCTCTTTTCCATGTGGTCACCCTCCTTACCCACCTCCAGGACCTGTTCCCGGCCAACTCACCGCACAGAAGTCCTCTTCACCCCCACTGGGTTTTGATAATCCCAAGGTGCCATCTTCGCCGTGCTAGGAATCTAGTGCTCTTGCCAACTGCCATCCTGCACAGATACCCTCCTTGCCCCACTTGGGCTCCGCACACCCCATGCTGGGTTGCTCTTCTACACAGATGCCCTCCTCACCCTTCTCAGGCTCTAACAGCCTGCACCAGACCCCTCCCCTAGAGGATGCCCTCCTCAGCCTGCTTGGGGTTTGGCACCCTGCCGCCCAGCCCCTTTGCTAAGATAGCTCCCTCATCCTGCTCTGAGCAGTCCTCCCACATAGACATGCTTCTCACTCCACTTGAGCTTCCGCACCTGTGTTGGGCTGCTGCTCTTTGGGAATGCTGTCTTCCCCCTGCCAGGCTGCCCTCCCAAGTGATCCCCCTCCTCAATGCACTGAATGCTGACATCTTTCTCTGGGCTCCCTTACCCCCCAGCAGCATGGGCTGCTTACCTGGCCTACTAATGGCTTTTGGACTGAATGTTCAAGAAGAAGAATGCCTTTTTCTTTTTCTTTTAAAGAACAAATAAGCTTTAATTCCTTTCCCTGGTTGTTTCTGACATTCCTTCAAGTTTATATGCCTTTGGGAAGATGGGGCCCTAACTTTGAAAATCCTTTCTATTCTCCAATATCCATGAAAAAAGCACTATCAGGAAGAAAACAAATTTATACCCTGAAAGAAATCACACAAATGATCAATATGTGTTCCCTGTTACATTCCCAGGACCTAGACTAGTACCTGGCCTTATTGAGTGAGTGAGTGAGATGGACTGATCCAGGTGGAGATCAGAGAAGTAGACTATATCTCAGAGTCACTGTCAGCCATTAGGCACATGGGCAAATAAGCATGAAACATTTTTTTGATCTTTGTACATAATTGACTTTAATGAAGAAGAATCCTCCCTTAGTGCTGCACATTTTCTTTTTTCTCTAATCTCCCAATCAACCAGTACCATTTTTTTAAAGTGGCTTTTCATCCAGTGCTAGCTTGGCACCATGAATACACACATAGCAAAGCCGTTCTAAGGCTATCGTCAAACAATTGATTTTACAAATAGAAAATAAAGCAAAAAGATAAAACTAATAAGCAAGATTAAAAGCCACAGAAGCGAAGGCAATATTTTTTTTCAATATTTAAATTTCAACTATAGTTACCAAAAAAAAAAAAAAAAAAAATCCCTGCTATCCTCTCCCTCAATTCATGTCAAAGTTCATCCCAGAGTAACACAAAGTCCTCGGTGTCATACCAGAGAAGCCGTGTTCTGTGCTTCAAAGGATTAGAAGTCATAGGTCAAGTTAAATCTTTCTTGAAGGGAAAGATGATCACTGATTTTATTTACTCAGTGGTGCATTGTCCCCATCTTTCCAGGAAGTCTACCCACTGCTCCATTGTCACCTGGTAGGGCATGTCTCCTAGGTAACTGTTCCAGCAGGATGATGCATCTGAACAACTAAAGGACTATTAGGAGGTACAGATAATTCTCCACCAGTCACTTCCAGAGTGCCTGCTATCTAGTTCATATTGTGTCATCACTGTGCATTTGCCTCTTTCCTGGAGAATCCACGTCGGGCAGCCATTTTTTTGTGACCACAGAATGGCATGCAGACTCTTGGAAAAGACTATTTCTGTTAATAATAGTAATAGTACTCCCTGTGTATTAGCACTAAGAGCTTTAAGCACTCACTCTTTTTATCCTCACAACACTCCTACAAAGTGGGTATTTTTATTATCCTCACTTGACAGGGAAGGAAGCTACATATAGATACAGAGAAGTCACACAGCTACATGATGGAGCCAGGAATCAGCCCAGACAGTCTGCTACTTGAGAAGGGAAATGGCTGGTAGAAGCTAAAAGTCCTTCCTGAAGTTACTTAGCCAAGTGGCAATTCCTCCTGAGTTTCTTTCTTTTGTGATCTATGAAAAAGTGAGCAGTCTGTTGCTGCGTACAGAGCAGAGTCTCTGGCTCTCAGGCCTGGATACTCTCTACTCAGGTTTCCCTCCTCAGAAGTGGAGGTGGTTTTGGTACTTGTTCATCAAAGCCAGTGATCAGTACTGAAGGCGCAGGAAAGTGCTCACCATGTAGACATTGTCTCTGACTGGACCATTGGAACATCTGCAGCCTGGTCCACACCATTCTCTAGCTCCTAGGGCGAAGTGGTCCATGTGCAGGAAGCTCTTGACTCTGGTAGGAGCCAGTGGTTGGATGTGAAATTCAAGCTGGACCTGGACTTGCCTCATCTTTCTTATTTCATGGATTGGGGGGAGCAAGACAGAGGAAGTAAAGACTCCTCTAGGGCATCCTGGAAAAGGGAATCCTGGATTTCCTCCTGTAGCTAGCGTGGATCTGCTACAATAGTGACTTTGATACTGAAGCCCGAGTGCTTGGAGCAGCAGTCTGGACAACTGAAACAGTGTTCCTTGTTTCTGGAAAATTCCCATGGTTGCAGGGAAAAACCCATCCGGGTGGTTTTTCTTGCCTGTGATGTCTTAGATCAAAACTGTGGGTTTGAGCCCAAGGGCCTGAGTGAGTGCAAACCTGAAGTGTTTCATGTGTGTGTACCATTTTGAGGCTTTGGGTTAAATAATTGCTTACATGTAATCTGACTGCCCTTCAAGATGTCTACAACAACAAAATAGCCCGGTAGGGTAGTGAGAGGACGTGTTGAGCAGGAGACAGAAGTCACTGCTTTTCACCATTTGTCTGTTCTCTCCCCAGTTTTGTTCCATCTGCTCTTTCCTTCAGGGAGCCTTGTAATCTATTCCTCTGTCATCTCTGTTCTTTTTATAAACAACCAAACAATCTTTAGGCTAAAAAGAATAAAAAGCCAATGCTGTTGCTGGTGGAGTGTCAGAGCTGGGATCCCATTACAAGTTCTCACATTTATGGTTTTAAAGATTTGGGCCTCCCCAGTAAATGTTCCTGGAATAGCCAAATAAAAAGTATTTTTGTTTATTGATGGGCTACTGGGTTTGGAGGGATTATCCTGTATTGAGTGTAGTACCGTCATATCTTGAAAATTGAGTTTGTATGTGTAGAAACTGTTCCAGTAGAGACCCTGACTGCTGCCTTACCAGCTTAGCTGCTAATGCTGTAACTGAGTGGTAGCTGTGGTTGGGTATATCATTCCCCTCCTTAGGTGGTGAGCTATGTTTTCTAGGCATTTTGAGGCCAGCATTCAGACACCAAACTGCTTGAAAATGACTTATGCATTATACAGATATCTTCTGTACATACACTTTTTTTGTACATGGTATTGAGAATGTTATCAATTTGGGGGGTAGAAATCAGTCCTTTAAGAATTTGTCTTCCGGGGAACGGGTATATCGTGGTTGAGTGCCTGCCTCACATGTATGAAGTACCAAGTTCAATCCCCGGTACCTCCTAAAAAAAACAAGAATTTGTCTTCCAATAATGCAAAGTATATATTTATAAGCACATTAACCATTAAACCATAAAAGTCAATATTGAACAGAAAATAGTCCACATTTTCTTGAATTTCAGTCCAGCTTCATGCTTCTTTCTAATGCAGGTATTGAAGCAACATAAATAAAGGTTTTAGGTTTTAAAATTTTTTCTATGTTCTGCTCCTATCTAGCAGCTCTGGAATTAGATCCCATAGCTTTTACAAATGCTCAGATTATCAAAGTAACTTTTTTTTACTCACCATGCCCAGTTGTAAGTGTGCTGTTGAAGTCCATCCTTCAGACTATTTTAGTCAACAGTGATATTGAGGAGAAATAGAGGCTTTGCCTATGATATTGGTGAACATGAAGCCTCTATACACGGGAGAGATGGAATTTTCTATTTCATATTTACAGGAAGACATAGAATGTAAAAAAAACCTCTTGCCTTAGGACACCAAAGATAATTTCACTGCTGAATGGATTGAAGTGTAGCATCTCCAGTGAAATTGCTGTTCCTCCTACTCCTTAATGTATAGAAGTTGTGGGCTCCTCAGTTTTTGTCAGTTCAAAGCAAAGGGGTGGGGCAAAATCTTTTTCATAGTTTGAGCTCAGTGAAATTGGTAAGCCTCACCTTCTGTTCTTCGGGATGGGGGAATAGAGAGTGGGACGTGGTGATTCCAGGAAGGTCAAGAAATAGTCACTTAGCTGCCATTGTCATCTGTTACTCCTTGAAGCTTCCCTTCCTATGTGGGGTTTTCCACTTTCCTCCTTTTACTGTGCCTGTTGCCCAGTCTTGAAGGGCTGTTCTTGAGTTCCCAAGAAAGTTATTGGCTATATGTTATTTTGTTCTTACATATCTTACGTACAAGGTATTTGTTGTCACTTTAACTGCTGACGTATTGTATAGGTGATTTCAGCATATGAAGTCAGCTGCTGGTCTATATTTTGTGGAATGCTTATTTTATATACCAAGAAAAGCCCCAGTGATTGGTTTTAGGCTGCATTATTTGTGTTATTCCTCTGGATATTGTGCTGCCAGAGAGGGGCATATGAAATAACCACTGAAGAAAAGTGCTTAGTGATGATTTTGATTTTATAGGCTCCTCATTATCTTATCTGGAGTAGATGGGCAACCATCTCCCTAAAACGGCATGATGTTAATTTTATATCATTAGAGAATTCAGAAACTTGAAGTGAATAATTGCTAAGACAGTTCTAAGGAGAAAAATAATAATTTGGTTTTTGAATGAATTATGAACAACTACATGGCTTGTTTTTAATGTTTGCCACAAATCATTTTCAGTCCATCATCATAGATTATATCCTTTACTGCCTGCCTACAATCTTCTAAATCTCTTTCATGCTAATGCCAGGTTGTCAGGGACAGCCAAAGAAACTGACATGTTGTTATGTGTGGATTCATGGGAGGAGCAGAGCTACCAGCTAAGGGCTCTTACCTCCTCCCTCAAATAGGAAAACAGCCTCCAGGTTAATTCATATTTCCTACAGTACCTCACAGCTAGAAGTCAGATATCTCATAAAACATATTTGTGTTAATCAAGGGGAAAAAATGGGAGAGAGGGAAAGAACTAACATAAAATTTAGAAAAGGCTTACTAATCAACTATTGCTTGGCTTTATTTTTTAATAATTCCTAATTCACAGGAATTGGAATTTATAAGAGAGACCCATGTGACCCATTGCTGTCATCTGTATATTATACTCAGTTACAATGTATTTTTGGAATGAGGAAAAAAAAATTGTTTTGAAGGGAAATAGGAAGAAAGATATTATTATCCTGTAACTGTTTATTTTGCAGGATAGCTTGTGTTATGCAATACATTGTTACTGTGAAAAATTCATTGTTGTGGAGAGTTAGGAAAAACTGCATGGTCCTTTTACCTTAGGTAAGGAAAACTTGTTAATATGCAGATTTACAAAATATTATATTTTTATAAACCATGCTTAATTCTTTAGTTTTCATTTCCATTATATTCAGCCTTAAGGTTTCTTAACTATCTCACATGGGAATTTTAATATTTACTTAGTTTTCCAAATATTTTTTAGATAAGCGTTTACCAAGAATTTAATGGAATGTGATTTCAGAAAATCTCAATTCTTTTTCTTTTTAAAAGTGAAAAAACCAACTATCTTTGAAATGGATGCTGAGGAAACGGAAATGTGAAATTATTATATTTGATGTAGTCTTTTTAAGAACTGATAGGCTATTATTAAAATCCTTAATATATGTATAATATTTTATTTGTTGGACAATATTACTTTAATATGTAGAAATAATATAGTAAATAAGAATAGTATTGATATTAAAGCTGGCCTCCTTTTGAGGGAGCTTGTAGTATAGTACATTGGAAATCAAGCACTTGGCACAAGGTTGGGCATACAGTCAGTTGCTTAATATATAGATAGTTTAAAAATGAACACAAAAATGGATAAATGATGGTTCATAAATAATTGAAGGATATTTGAGCATTAGAAGAATAAATATTTGAGCACTAAATTTTAAAATTTCATCAAATTGGAGAAATACTGCAAAGTGGTAGGTAAATGTTCAAATTGAGAGAAGTTAATAAATGAGGGAATATATGATTTGTACTTCAGTATCAACAGAAAATTGAACGATCTCTACATATACCAAGCAAAAACAAAGCTAACTAACAGGTTCTTTTTATTGTGTTTACTTAGCAAGCCTAAGCTGTATTTCTTAAGATACTGAGAATTTTCTTGGGTCTGTTCTGTGACATTTCATTTATTAAACTATTACATTAAAGTGATGGGTAAAGAAAATTTAATGTTACTGTTCTTGTAATTGAAATTAGGTTTTTCATTATCCCAATTCATTAGTAAATGGGATTTTTTTTTTTCACTCGGCCTCATAGAATGACCCTAATATTGCTCTTTTTCCTTCCTGCTCTATTTCATCTCAAAATCCTTACATTATATGTCTAATCTTACCTTTTACCAATTATATACTCCTAATATGAAACTCAAGAAAAGGGTTTTATTGTTTTTCCTTGTAAAAGAGGAACTATGGCTATAGGGAATTATGCATTTTTAAGAAAAGTACTAAATACACATTAGCATCTTTCTTAGAAATTTCATTCAGTAAGAGAAATAGAAAAAGAGAGAAAAAATCAGTTGAAAAGAAGGCAAGAAAGCAGAGAGAATGAACATTAAAAATCTGAGACAAATAATAATATGGTAGAAATCCAGAAATAGTGGTCATCACAACAAATGTAAATGGACTAATTCCTCAAGTTAAAAGACTGATTGTCAAACTGGATTTATTTTTATATCTAATTTTTCCCATATAGTCTTATAAAAGACATTTTAAAATGTAAGGATGCATAAAGGTGAGAAGTGAAAGATTGAAATTGATTTCCACGTGTTATCTAACCAAAAGAAAGCTAGACCAACTGTATTAAGATCAGACAAAATAGACTTGAGGCAAAAGATGATCTTAGAGAAAAAAGATAAAGAGGGCCACTACCTAATGATTAAAGGTTCAGTTTACCAGAAAAAGAAAACAAATTTAAACTAGTATGTATACAAAAACATAGCCTTAAAGTATGTAAAGCAAAAATGACCAAATTACAGCCTAATAGTGGGAGATCTCAACAGACATCTCTTGGAAAACAATAGTTCAGACAAACAAAAAAAAATCAGGATATAGAACTTTTAAAAAACTAAGATTGATATTCCAATCATATTTATAATACTGTACCCAACAGCTGCAGAAACACATTCTTTTCAAGCACACAGAAGAGTTATGAAAATTTATGGCATAGTAAACCAAAGGCAAATCTCAAAAATGTCAAAGGATTGCTATCATTACATTTAGCCTCCTCTGACTATAGTGAAAATAAATTAGACATTAAAAAGATTTTTTTAAAAACTCCCATCTATTTGGAATTTCAGAAACATATCTAAATAATTTACAAATAAGGAATCATAATGGAAATAAAGTATTTAGAATCAAATTATAATGAAAAAGTATTTAGAATCAAAACTTGTAGGGGGTAGCTGAGATAATACATAGAAATATAGATTCTCCAAATGTTTGTTAGAAAAGAAGAAAAACTGGAAATTTAATAAGCTGATTATCCATCTTAAGGAGATAGAAAGAGAGCAAACTTGAAGGAAAGAATAAGGATAAGAGCAGAAGTTAATGAAATAGGAAATAAATGTCCAATTGAGAGGGCCAATAATGTCAACAAGTGATTCCCAGAGGAGAAAGAGGTGTCTCTCTCCATTTGTTTGGGTCTTTAATTTCTCTCACCCATGTTTTATCATTTTCAGTGCACAGGGGAAAGAATGATCTTTTCAACAATTGATGATGGAAAAAAGGGATAACCATACAGATAAACAATGAACTTCAACCCTTGCCTTTCACCATATACTAAAACTAACTCAAAGTGGATCATAGACCTAAATGTAAGAGCCAAGCTCTAAAACAGCTAGAAGAAAACATAGGAAAAAAAAATCTTAGACCTTGAGTATGGCAGAGGTTTCTTAAATACAACACCAAAATGATGAAGTATTTTAAAAATCAACAAATTAGACTAAATCAAAATAAAAAAACTTTTGCTCATCAAAAGATACTGTTCTGGGAAGCGGGTGTGGCTCAGTGGATAGAGCCCCCGTTTACCATATGAGAGGCCCCAGGTTCGCTTCCCGGCGCCTCCTTGTGAGGGCAGGCCGGCTGGCCCAGCGCCATGGGCTGATGCGACAGGACCTCACAGCAAGGGGGAGATAAGCAGACACAGAGAAGACACTCAGCGAATGGACACAGCAGCACAAGCAGCAAGGGGGGGGATAAATAAAATAAATAAATCTTAAAAAAAAAAAAAAAAAAAGATACTGTTCTGAAATGAAGAAGGGAAGCCACAGACTGGGAAAAAAATATTTGCAAAACACATATTCAACAAAGGACTTCCATCTAAAATACATACTCTTCAAGCCCGATTTTAAAATGGGCAAAAGATTTGAACAGACATTTGACCACAGAAGTTGCAGAGATGGCACATAAGCCCATGAATAGATGTTCAGCATCAGTTGTGTGTGGATTCAGGGAAGTGCACATTAAAACCATAGTGAGTTAACACTGCACATCCAGTAGAATGGCTCAAATTAAAAAGACTGATCATACCAACTGTTGGCAAGAATATGGAGCAACTGGAAATCTCTTACACTGTTGGTGGAAATGTGAAAATGGTACAATGTGTGGATATATGATTTCATTTCTTTTGGGTAATCTAAGCAAAAGAAAAATTGTAAAAGAATACATATGATGTGATTTTCTTTTTAGGGATACAAATAAGTGTAAAACTATAAAGAAAAGCAAGGGAATGCTAAGCATAAGAGTCCAGAAATAGTTACTTTGTAGGAGGAAAGGAATGGGATGGGGAAAAAAAATAACTGGCATACTAGGGACTTCAAAGCATTGGTAACTGGGCATGTTTGTATTATCTTTTATACCTTAACATTTATTTTATAATCTTTTGAATATACAACATTTAATAAAGCCTATTATTTTTTTTAACTTTTTTTAAATAAATTAAAAAAAAAATTTTTTTTTAAAGATACTTAGATTACATAAATGTTACACAAAAAATATAGGGATTCCCATATGCCCCACCTCCCACAACCTCCCACATAAACATCCTTCATTAGTGTGGCTCATCACCTGCAATGGATAAACACATCCTGGGGCTTTGCCATTAAGCATGGACCATAGTTCACATTGTAGACCACACTCTCTCCCACACAGTTCTGCATGTTACATGCTGATATAAAATAGCCTATATCTGCCGTTGTAATGTTACTCAGGATAATTCCCAAGTCCTGAAAAAGCCCCTGAAATTACAACTGCTTTTCCCTCTCCCTGCCCCCAGAGCATCCAGTGGCCACTGGCTCCACATCTATGTTGTAATTTCTTCCATTGCTTGAATCACAATATGTCTATAATAGAATACCAGTAAGTCCACTCTAGTCCATAGCTCTTCCCCCAATCCTGAGGAGTCTGGGATGGTGATGTTCACTCCACCTTCAATTGAGAGGGGGCTTATATCCCATGGATAAGAGGGATGGGACTATCCTGCCTGCAGCTGCAGACTCTCTCCATTCCCTGGGATGGCCATTGTCCATCATCATCTCCCTGCCAGGTGTCCTGGGTGAGTCCATTGAGCTGCAGCACCACCGAGATTCCGGGCCCAGCTGGCACATGGACAGCCCATAGACTCCAGTCTCTGGATGTACACCTACAAACTCTTGCACCACGTATAGATTTGAATAGAAGGAACAGATGAACAAAGCCTATTATTTTTAAAATAAGTGCAAATTGCAGAATTTGCCATATGAGAAATAGGATATATAATTAGTCTGCAAAAAAGGTATACTTTTTTGGAAAAAAGGTAAGTCATAATGTGTGCTACCTCATTGCTTATGTTTAATGATTTAAGTTTCCTTCTGTTAAAAGTTTTTCTTTTTTCCCTTTTCTTTCCTGTGTTCTCTCTGCCCTGTTGCTCCTCAATTTCTAGGAGAGATTTGAAGCACTTTTTACCATCTATGATGACCAAGTTACATTTCAATTGTTTAAAAGCTTTAGAAGGGTCAGAATAAATTTCAGCAAACCTGAAGCAGCAGCAAGAGCTCGAATAGAACTTCACGAGACAGACTTCAATGGGAAAAAGCTGAAGCTGTATTTTGCACAGGTATTTCATAGGGCAAATGACACTCTTCCCTAAACCTGTTTTCCTCCATCCAGAAATGGGGAGAGGATGTAGCTCAAGTGGTTGCATGCCCACTTCCCATGTAAGAGGTCCAAGGTTCAATCCCCGGTACCTCCTAAAAAAAAAAAAAAGAAATAGTTTCATTTCTCAGTTTTCTATATTATTATATTAGAGATCTTTCAAATAAACAAATCAGTCAGCAAATAACCTAAAAATATTTTCTCCTTTATTTTACAGATATGTAATTTTATTTGTTTGTTAAGCATATTTACCCTCCTCACTTTGGTTTGCTTAGATTAATAGTAAAAGGAATTCCTTCCTCTGGCAGCCTTTCCCAACTGGTGTTCTGCAAGAGTTCTGCCCTAACACCCTAAGGTGTAAGGTTAGAGAATTAACTTCTCTCCTAGGGATCAAGAATGGCACTAGTTATGTACCATCCCTGGATGAATGAGACAGTGGTCTCACCAGTCATTGTCTGTGTTCTGTGATTCATAAGAACTCCGTTGACAAAGGCTGCTGATCTAAGGGGTTGCTAGGGAGGTGGCATGAACCTGTACAAAAAAGTTGTCTTAGCCTTTGAAATTGCAGAAAATTCTATGGATTCCCAAGAATTGTCTATATTTATTATTTTAATCCTACACTGATGTTACTCTCTGAGAAACCAGTTTCTTCTCTGAAGAATTAGCAAAATAGAGATGCAATATTTTGTTTTATTTTTCAGAAATTTTGTTTTTTCCCCATGGTCTTGGCTTTCAAACGGAAAAACAAAAAACAAACAAAAAAAAACGTGCATTATCTTGCATTCCAAATGAAAATCTAAATGAAAGAGATGCCTGGACATTTCTTGGTGAATCACAAGTTGGAGTACAAAATAAGGGCCCAAGACAACATCATCTAATTTTTTCTGAGGTTGGAATTTAGTAACTACCACCATTCATTTTTTCAATTTTTATTCAACAAATATTTATTAAGTGCCTAATGTGTGTGGGCACTGAGCTATGCAGTGAGTGTTCAGTGATCCAGCAAACAGACCCAGCACAACTACTCTTCTGGAGATTATAGTCTGTCAAAGAGAAATTTTAAATTTTCTCCAAAAAGACATAGCATTTAACTTTTTTAAAAATCCTAGCATATGAAAATGAAGAAAGAATAGTCCAGTTTGCAAACTGGTTTTGAGTATCTCTTCCCCTGCAGGTACAGATGCCCAGTGAAACACGGGATAAATCCTACTTACTGCCGCCACAGCCTGTCAAACAGTTCCTCATCTCCCCTCCAGCATCTCCTCCAGTGGGCTGGAAGCAGAGTGAGGATGCAGTGCCTGTTATAAACTATGATTTACTCTGTGCTGTTTCCAAATTGGGACCAGGTAACACACTTTTATTTTTCCAGTTTTTTCCCCAAGAAACTTTTGTATTGAAGACCATATTCAGCAATTCGTGTTCTAGCCAACTAGTGGCAGCGTGAGTAAAGTGGAATATAAACCCATACAAACCTGGGTTCGGAGTCTAACGTGGCATTTATTAGCTTTGTGATCTTGAGCGAGTTATTTAGCCTTGATTTTCTAAGCCTCAGTTTTCTGACTTATAAAATAGGGATAATCGTTACATCTATTTTCCAGTGTATATATGTATAGGTAATATAGATTACCTAATATATACATAATACTCAATAAATGTAACTGCAGTTTTTACTGCTGCAAATTAATACATGGCATAGCAGGCAATTAGTGAATATTAGTTGCCTTCTTCTCTGCCCCATCTACCACTTTCTACCAGAAAGACAATTTCTATATTGAATAGAATTTCAAGGAATTGGTGGTGATACCATATCATTCCTGCCAGAATCTTCTTAATTTTATTTCTTTTTCATGTCTTCTTTTGATTCTCTAATTTCTCTCTCATCCTTTAAAATAGTATAAGAAATTAATGCCATGCTGGTTCAGACTAGTTGTCAACCCAAGACGGTATTTCAGGGGTTACAAGAGGCATTTTGAAAGGAAATATTCTTTTTTGGATATTTGAGTTGTATCTTAGATGTCTGAGGTCCTATAATAAAGAGATTGCCAAGACTTCCTGGAAACTTACAAGTGTCTCCCAAGGGAAAAACTGAAATCATTATGACATTAAGCAGATTCACTCGTATTGTTCGCAGAACAGTAATTAACATTTATATTTTAACTCCCAAGACCTCAGTACTCCTCACTAGCAATTCTCTTGAAATTGCAAAATTTTATGAGAACTTTAAAGCATCAAATCTCTAACACAAAAACAATTTAAAGTACTCTGACTTAAGAATTTAGAAAGCAATAATAGCAATTAAAATATGAGTAGAACAAGAAGTTTCAAGAGACAAAGCACTTCTTTTTGCTGGAGGAAAGGCTTTTGCCATGTTTTTTATTCTTTTTACTTCCACAGGAGAGAAATATGAACTTCATGCAGGAACTGAGTCGACCCCAAGTGTGGTGGTTCATGTCTGTGAAAGTGAAACTGAAGAGGAAGAAGAGGCAAAAAACCCCAAACAGAAAATTACCCAGACCAGGCGCCCCGAACCTCCAACCACAGCCCTGAGTGAGCCCCAGACCTTCGATTGTACTCTGTGAGGCCTCTGATGCCGCGCGCAAGGCAGCTGCCATCGGGGGCCTGGGTCACGGAGATGTGCGCTGCCATGGTGCTGCTGAGTGTCGGTGAGACTAAGTGAGCGAGCGCAGCCACCTTGCCACCAGGCGGTACTGGGGACAAGGAGAGTAGAGCAGCAGCTGATTTTGCCTGTTCAGACATTTTAACTGATATTCTAAATGGCACTTTAAAGAATTAGCCCCCAAAATGGCAACTCTTGACCATTTTTAAATAGTAGTAAATTAGGATAATGGCTTCTCCCCCCTCCCCCCAACAATGTTAGTTTCTCCAATTCCATTTAGCATGAGGTACCAAAAACTGGAACTATAGTTACAGTCACTCAGTACAGTACCATTTTTATGAATTTAAAAATAGTCTTACAATTTTAATAATCTAGTGTGGGAATTTTTGTATTGGTGTTATTGCTTCTAATTGATTGATCAGTGTACATGAAAAGAAATCTAAAATATAGAATAATTCATAGAAAATTATTTTTCTCAAGTAGATTTTTTTTTTTCTTTAGCTTTGGGGAAGAAATGCCAAATTCACTTTACCTATCAGACTCAAATGGCACAAATCTAGGTTCAGGTTTTTCTCTTCCCTGTACTCTTTCTTGCAAGTTGGAGGAAAGTGATGCACAGACCACTGTTCCTAATGGGACCTCCCTCCCAGAGCTGTGCTGCCCACTAAGAACTGCTGCTTTGAAAGCAGGCACATCACCAGTGAACTTGACAGAGTATGATTTCCGAGGGCTCTGCCTTCTGCCATTTATGACTGTGTTACTGTTTTTTTATCCTGTTACCTTTTCCAATGTTGTTTTAACGACTAGTTCTTGAGTTTTTCTATGCTAGACATTCATTTGCATATGTCATTCATTGACTTTGGATTAGAAAAGGTAATGGTAAGATTTTCTGAAGACAATTTTTAAATGATCCATTTAAACATTTTTCAGCTTGCTTTGAAAGAAAAGTTCATATCCTTTTTCTATGAACTAGAGAAAGAGGGAAAGATATCATTTAACCAGTCATTCTTTCTTTTTGGTGATTTTTTTTTACCCTTAAAGTAGATGTTTTTCACTAAAACAGAATTGTTTCTCATTATGTTTCAGATTGTATATTTGAGCCTCCTAAAGTAGAAGCAGCACCTTTTAAACTCTTTGTGGTCTCTTCAGACTTTGAAGTCCCTTTTATAGAAAAGCCTTATAAACGTAGCGCACTTTGCTTTTGATCAGATGGGATCAAAGGTGGAAAAGGTGGGCTTTTCTACTC